>CM076569.1:924509498-924746997 GCA_034641835.2 Pinus albicaulis
GGTTAGAGAAATCACTCTCCATTGCATCTTGCATACTAGCCTCCATACTGATCACTTGCCTTAGGGTCGATCCCATCAGGTCATGAGTATTACACCCATTTCACTCGCCGATTATTTAATCATGACTTGATGGTAGATCCTTCCTTTACATGGGCTTCCTAGTTAGTTCCTCGCTATCACTTGTTGCCCATGCTGCGTTTTATGTAGGCTCAGGAGTCCTCTTTAGTCTCGCCATGTCTTCTGTGTTGAAGCTTCATTCTTCTTCTTCATCACTTATTATTTTTTCTGGCTTTTACCCTAGAGGCTCCCTGGTGTCGTTAAGTTGTATTACTGCATTGCATATTGGCTACTTGTTTATCCTGGCCTTTAGTCGGCTTCATTTGGACTCGATGTTTAAGCCAACTTTTGACCTTGACTTTTTGTACAAGTTAACCATTGCATGCACTTAGCTATCACGACTTGACACCTTTTTACCCATGGATGGAACGTTCCTCTGAGTATCACTTACCAATTTTCGCCACCTTGCATTGAGCATAGGATTGTTCCAATCCCAGGAACTAGTGCATCTGATTTCTTGATACTCGTTCTATCCATTGTACCATAGCATTCTTTTATTCTTTTTCAGGCTTATTATATGAAAAAGACACAAAAATTAAAATATAACAAAAAGAGCGGGAACGGGATGTATCTTCGTTGTTTTGATGGCAGTACAGAGTCAATTTGTCGCCCTTGAACAAAGCACATTTACTTATATATATTTCCTTCATTTGGGATGGTTTTAGTTTTGACCTAGGTTCAGCCTTTACCATGTTTCACTTGTCAGTTCTCCCCCGGTTGGTTATCTCTTCCAATCATATGGAGAGTTTGTTCTGCCTCCTGCATAACAGACTTATACAGTGTCACTTTTTACTGCCATGGTCATCACAAGTCGTGCTTTTGTTCAAGGGAAGTTTAACCTGAGTCGGCCATTCTGCGGTGTCTCTTGACTCATTATTCAGTCGGCCTTCTCGATCTTGTCAGTATCATGTTCTATCACATCAGATGTTTTGGTCTTCTGCTCGTGCTGGTTTGAGAAGGTCCCCATTGACTTCTTGCCGGCGGGTTTGTCTCTTATCGACTACGACACATTGCTCTGAGAGCAAACCTAGAGCCTCACCTTGGGCCTATTTCCATTATTGATAGGTGACCTCGTGCTCAGCATTTGATCATCATCATGGGTCTTTGACTGAGTGGTTTCCCCTGTGTTCGACGTCAGCACACATTATCACACTTGGGATTCGTGCAGTGCCTTGATTTCCATTTGACCCTATCGGTGGATTTCTCGCCTCTGTGTCAACTTTCATTATTGGTTGGTTCAGAGGGTTTCTTCCGTGCGCTAGATTCATCTTGTGCATGTCGGAAACGTACTTCGGTTTTGGTTCCATCACTCTAATTTGTCCGATTCCTTCCAAATATTGGCCTGCGGGTTACACTCGCGCTGGACTGATGTGGGATGCCTTAATGCCTTCCTTCCAGCAGATCTTTTCCCATCGACTCCGACTCATTGCTCTGGGAATAAGGTCTAGAGTCTTTTTGTCAGTACCTTAGGGTTTGCAGTCATCAGTGGCATACTCTTCGCTATCGACAGTGGGGATTCATCATTGCCTCCTGATTGGTAGATTCTTTCAAGTGTTCGACTTCAACTCATTCATTCGCACTTGTTAGATTGTACCGGGGCACCTTGACACTCATTTTCATTATTGGTGGGTTGTCTCGCGTTGGTTAACGGTATACATTATTGACCAGTAATCCAACGATTTCTCACATGGTCGACTTCAGCTCATTTATTCCCATTGTGTAGAATTGTGCCATAGTGATCGGTGAAGACCTCGGGTTGCATCAACATTTTTCGGTTCACTTTTGACAGTCCTTTCAGTTTCTGCCAGTGATGCCGTCCACCCTTATATGTTGCAGTTCAGTACAACAGCATCCTATATGTTGGCTCCCGAGTTGCGTGATTGTACCGTTTGATCCACCTCTTATGATCCGGTACTTGGAGATTCAGTTACTTATTTGATCAGACATCCAGTTGCACCATCTTTGATCAACTTTCTATATGTGATACTTGGACATTGATTCAGACTTGTATTTCCGGGCCATGCTCAGATGATTCATTGTGTACTTTCAGTTCAGCTATACTTGTATACATGTTGGATCTATTCAATACTTTCCATATGATGTATTTTTGACTGAGCATGGGTATGCCCGCCTCAGCATGAGTTGACTCTCTGTTTTCTTTCATTGGTTTTTGGCAGGCTGAAATCTCGTGAAGTCCTCTCTTGTCCTTGCGAAGTTCTTTCTATGTGCATAATACATTTCGGCCATCATGTACCCCTTCTGACCTCATATATTAGGGGGCATCTGTTATAGCATCATTTCTCACCTTCACATGATTCATGATTGCTTTGATGGTTTTTGGCACCCATTCCTACAGACTTGGACAAATTCACTTAAAAACAGTGTAAAAATCCCCATACGCGATTATGCCCGTACTTTTCCGCGTGTATACACGAGTCCAGCTGCACTTTTCCACATATCCCATTAAAATTATGAAAAAATATATAATTATTCCCTATTTTCGGGCTGGGTTGATGGTTACTCAGGTAGTTCAACCACCCCAGCACGTGGCCAACTGTTTCCAACTGTTGAAACTAATTGGAGGGAGTATAAAAGCCCCTCATGTGTATGGCCTAAGGGGGAGAGAGAGTTATTGATATTATACTCTGTTGGTATTCCCTATCCAAGTCTGATTCCCCGTGCCTCCTGCACTTTCCCAGTTCATTATAGGAAACCCTTGTTTCCTTGAGATGCTCATCCCCTTATGTCATCTCGTATGCACTAGTTTGGAAGGAGTCTTAGCGAGGCAAGGGCTGGACAGATCCAAACGACGGTCTTCTCGAAGGCCGTGGAAGGATCAGGTGATATCTCCACTCGTTACTTTTGTACATGCTATTTATAATACAGAAGTATCATGCTGTTCCCGAAATAAACGTGTTAGTGTATGCTTATATGTATGAGAATATTTGTTATACAAGCATTCATTATGATTTATTTAATGTTTTATATGAATCTCATTGACATTTAGAGTAGATATATGTTGTACAACCAGTTCTTCGTTCTTTTTTCTTCTTGCTTTTCAGGTTAAGAAGGAAGGACGGTTGCTGGGGGTTTGGACCCTGCGGGATCTGCTTCAACCGTAGGACCTACAGGTAACTTTCTCATTCTTCTCTATTTAGTTTTTCTGAACGTGCATGGTTGTGTGAGTCTCTGTTAAGTAGCATGCCCCTGCTCTGTGGAGGTTGTAACCCAACGAACCTCTAGGGTAATATTCCCCGAAACAATTATGTTGCCACTGTACAGAATGTTGTATAATAAGGATGCTCCAAGATTTTCTCCTGAAGCAGAAGTAGACATTCTCCCTGTCACAAGATGGTTTGGAGAATAATTGTTTACCTATGTTAGGGTTTTTGAAAGTTCTGATCCTCCTCATGTTTTACCTTTGTATGTTCCAGATAAACTCCTGGCCCGAGAAATTGCGTATCAAAACCTGCAGAGAGGGACGTTTGACCAAGGATTTAAAGGATAAAAAGAAGGCCATCTGGCCACAATTTCCTGTGGCCTGCGGAGCATTTTCATTATTTGATGTTGGTCATGCATTTAAAGAAGTAAACAATATTACATTTTTACAATTGTTCAAGTTTTCAAGAAGGCTATTCGACCTGTATGATTTTGTTAAGAATTTCACCACTGCAGTCAAGGTAAGAATATTTTCTAGAGAAGAGAATCTTTTTGATGATATGTTCCAAGAAAAATGTACATTTAAAGAGATTCTACATTCAGCTCAAACACATTTTTCTCCAAAAGAATTCCAAGAGTTTAATATGTACAAAGAAAGAAGGTTGACCACTATTCCTTTGGATAATTTGCACTTGGAACCCTTAAGGGAACCAACTCCTAGTGTCAGTCTAAGTGGAAGTTCAGCTACAGATAAATATAAGTCAAAGTCCGGAAAAGAAACCTTTGAACACTCAAAAAATTCTGATAATGATCAGGATAAAAGTGAAGGGTCAGTAAAGGATACTTCCCAATCAAAAGAACTCTCTCAGCAACAGATTTCAACCACTCTACAGTTAAATATTCCCACTCGCATTGTACAGCAACCATCAGTCAGAACTGAGTTAGAAAAGGAATGGGAAACATTTAATTAATTGATTAATATTGAAGGACAGAACATACAGACCCCTGTATAGACAACAAAAGGTTTAGTCACAGGAATAAGTGGCAATGTCACAGAAACAGAACATATTCCCATTACTTCATCTTCTGAGCTTGTGCTCAAAATAGAGGAAATTCCTCCTCTGGATATATTCTATAGTCCACAACATAAAGCAGTAGTAAGAAAACAAAGGAAGAAGAGGAAATTAGAAAGTGTAATCTCTCATGATGCAGAACAATTGGATGTTTTATGGCAAGATCCTACTACTAATCCAACTGAAAATCTTACTAAATTATCTCAGATTACAGGAACATATGCTTCTGCAGCCATCGACAAATCATCTGAGGTATGGCAATTATTAAATGAAAAAGAAGATCAAATAAAGGTTATGCAACAACAACTACAACAGGCCAATGCTAACAGTGAAGCACAATTACAACTTGAAAAATTACAGCAAGAGTTTCAACAAATGCAAGTTGGATATCAGAATAATTTGGCTGAAAAAGATAAACAAATACAGATTATGCAAGAGATTCACAAAGATGACCCCAAGCTTACAGAGTTTATCACAGAGTCTATTTCCTTGAATAATCAACTACTGCAGCAACAGGATATATTATGCCAAAAAATTTCACAGTGGAACTCTTTTTGTGAAGAAAGTGATAAAATCACTAATCATGTCGTAGAATTACGACATGATTATGATTTAACTAATGAAAGAGTTACAAACTATTTGGCTTGGCAAGAGACAGAGGAGGGAAAAAGAGCAAGAGCACCAATCATAAATGGCAGTCATAAAGAAATGCTCTTCAATAATTGGGATGCATAGATCAAGAATGCAGAACAAGCAGCGGAAGAGGCAGCCACAGCAGCAAGCAACATTATTGATTGTATAAATGAGAATTTGCACAAGGAAAATTTAATTTCAGAAACTATTCCAGGATACCTACCACAAGCACAGCAACTGCAAATAGAGTGGAAATAGAAAGCTGAAGAAAAGGCAGAATCGATAAAAGGATTAACAAAGTTAAATTGGGATTCTTACTGGACATGTCTGGTAAAACCACAGAGCCAATGCATGGCTCTCAATTGTATCATTAATTCTGTCGAGAATATAGCGCCAGCACTTGCCGATTCTGTTTTCACAGGACAGTTAAAATCTGAATTTGACCAGCCTACTCTCCTCAAATCAATGCTGAATGCTTGCAATTTCAAAGACCGGATTCACAAGTAGTTAGTTGATAGTTTTAATTTTATATCTAGTATTATTTTTTCTTTATTTTTGCTTAGAAAAAGGACGGTCATTTAAACCGTATCCTACATTTTTGTAATAAGTTATTTTTAGATTTAGTTAGTAGTATTTAAACCCTTCTTATGCATTTAGAGAAGGGTCCTGAAATTTGTCAAAAACTTGTCCTTAGAACATGCACTTTTTCACCCTTAGAGGAGGTTTTGATGAATGAATGGAACAAGATTTATTGATATCTGCGTTTAATATCTGCTACTGATGTTGCACTTTTTTACTCTTAGTGGATGTTGGATTAAGAAGAGATAAGTCATTATTGCTTGAAGCTCATGCGTAGAACTAGTTATAAATGGTACTTTTATCTCTTAACTATTTCTGCCTTGTGTTAAAGTGATATTTATGTTCAGTTTTTTATATGTTGATGCTTGAATACTTGAGTTATCATTTGGCACTTTTGTACGGTGATAGCTATTTATTTATCCTTAATGTATGAATAGCTTACTATGCGATATGTTTTTCACAACTGTTTCATCTAACTTTTTATATGAAGTGGTTTATCTTTATTGAATTCTTTTCTTATAACAGTTGAATGATATTTATTACCAATTGTTATTCGAAATCATTTTAGATCGCATAAATAGAAATATTACATCCCGGGTTAGTTTAGAATTAGATATTTCTGTTTAAATTAGAATATAATTTGCATATGATTACATTAGAAATAGAATAAAAGCATTTCACTTAGGAAGTTTAGAAAGGAAATATCAATTCTCAACACACACACACATATTGGGAAACTTTTCCCATTATACCCAGTCGGACCCACTACACCAAACGGAAAAGGAGTTGCTAACCAAGGTCCGGACCGGGTGGGTATCTCCCTTGTTGTAAGACCCGATTTTCGGGGCTTCAACAGGCCATCAGCTAAAGCTCACGTGAGAAGCTACCAAGATAGCAGCCACTAGGAGTCTCATCGGTGTAGTTTCAACAGCTGGGGTTTCATGGAAATATTCTAGACATGGAATCGGAGCTATATTGTCCTTCAGTGCAGGAGCTGCTTTTGGTTGGGTTTTTGGGAAGGAAATTGAAAACCATACACTTTGTCTATATAATTTTACTCCATGGATGCCCAACTGGAGTTTTTTGAGTGATATTCCAGAGAGATGAGGGCTTGTGCTACAATTCTGGAAACGTCATCAACTGTTCATGTAATTTCTTTTAGAGCCAAACTATCACTGAAATGTGATACCACAAAACCTTTCATGCTTAGTAACAAAGTCCTAATGAGGGTTGAAATTATATATAAGAAAAGGTTTTCAAAAAAGCCTGAATGGATGGCTAACAACCATTAATGTTCATCGATTTATACTAGCAGTTGTCCCTAAAGGTGCAAAGATACACCGAAGGTATTTCATCTCGTTAAGATTTGGGAAGATTTGTCTTTCATTATTGTGCTTGAAGTAGCAATTTTGTCTTGTGGTTATGTATACAACATCTTGAATGAATTATCACCAAAATATGTCAATTGGGAGGGTCCATGTGAAGCATTACTGGATTCCACAGAGAATAAAGAAGCTATGTTTCAGAATACTGTATTTGGAACAAAATTCGCAAACTCGAAACAATCCAAGTTAATTTGGTTCCAAGGATTGTATTTGTATGTTTATGAACTATCGAAAGATAGCAGTTAATTTTATGTAAAGAATATCTAAATTCCACAGAAAACTAAAAAATGCTAAGATTTGTGAACTTGGACAGAGAATAGAGTTAGCCTCTTAAAATGTAAAGGGATGTTGCGTGTCCTTATAATGTATAGAGATATAACAAAGGAATGTATCAAGCATGAGAAAACGCAGATTACATTTTGTTATTAATCTGATGATGTGGGTAACAAGCATATATTAAATAAATTCTACAACCTAACCAAAACTTACTACAACAATTTGGAAAAATAGGTACAGCACAATAAGCTGTGAATATAATAAAGCAGGCAGTTTCATTCTCATGCACAAGATAGAATAACTGCTCAAATTGAAAATAAATTGAAACAACATATCAGGAAGTTTCAGTAAAAAAGTGTAATATAGTTTCTAGAAATCGATCAATAAGCTACATTAGATGTTAACAATCCTGATTTCCTGAAATGGATAACAACCCCCAAGGTACAGCTGCTCCGAGTTTCCAACCCATGGCTAGTAAATGGATGTCAAATACTAATAAGGTATTATTGAAGTATCTTCTACAATTTTATCAGAAAAACTTGACAAGCCTAAAACAGTAAGGATTTTTTAATTTTGCGCCGGGGAAGCTCAGAGCTGAAAGCCTCAAACACAAGTTCATGTTGATTAAGAAACCACGTTCTCATTGTGGCTAATGAGATCTGAACCGGCTTCTTATGGACAGTTTACATCACAGTTCATCGACTTTTCTACTCATGGCGATCCAGGTGACTTGGGGAGTAATCAACCTTGGAAACTCAAATTTCCTTCAAAAGGCATTCAATAATTACCTTTCAAATGACAAGAATGTTTATTACCTCTGCACATAAGTGACAGCGTGGGTTTCGGGAGCATAACCTTAAAATTGTAAAGGTGATATATAATTCTATTAATATAGCAAACAACGACATGCCCAGCAACCCCACTTTCGCATTGCCTGTTTGAGGCAAATTATTGAACCTTGTGTTTAGGGAACCACATTTAAGATGCAAACAACTACAACCATAATGTCAGATACACCAAGCCTCCAAAATTTCTGGAGCCATCTGACTGCCAATCACAATTACCACCATCTAAACCCTAGATCAATTCAACCTTATATTAAAATACATAAATAACTGCTAGTCAATTTGCAATTGCCAGCGTCTAAACCCTAGATCGATTCTGCTTTATATTAAAAATGCATACATAACCACTAAATCAATTGAATCTTGCGACAAATTTGGCTTCCTAAATATTAAAATGCAATGAGTTATGATGTTTCTCGTTTAAAAATCTTGAAATACATTTGAATTTGAAAGAAAAAAATCAAGCGCCGACTGAAAATGAACCACAGAGCAAAATAAAAGGATATCAAAATACGTAGGGGCCAGATTCAATTGACATTCTAGAAGGTTCGCTCTGGCCCTGCAATAATTTCTTAAACAACGATTTCGCCTGCTGTTTATAAAACTCCACATCTCTCTGCTCGCGCCTGTCACCTAATCCTTCTGCCAGAGGAAGCCTATCAGTGACGCGGGCTATCATTGTTAGCTTCACCATTATTCCCTACGAAATCATGAATTGAGCTCCGGCTTCATTCGGTGATTCGAATCCAAGACCACTCTAAATTTCAATATATTTGAATAGAAAAGCCTCTCGTGTTTTAGGATACTGAAATACGTAGGGGCCAGATTCAATTGACATTCTAGAAGGTTCTCTCTAGCCCTGCGATAATTTCTTGAACAACGATTTCGCCTGTTGTTTATAAAACTCCACATCTCTCTGCTCGCACCCGTCATCCAATCCTTCTGCCAAAGGAACCCCATCAATGACCTTGGCTATCATTGTCAGCTTCACCATTATTCCCTACAAAATCCTGAATTGAGCTCCAGCTTTGTTCTGTGATTCGAATCCAAGACCACTCTAGATTTCAATATATTTGAATAGAAAAGCCTCTCGTATTTTAGGTTCATCTAGATTCGGCACCTTGCCGATTATTTGCCATTAATACTTCAAAATATGTACAATGGTAAAATTAGACCACTTTAAGCCAAATTCAAGATTTTCTTTCCTAATTATCTAATTTTTTTAGCTTTTACACCTTCGGTGTAATTAATCACAGAGACAAGGGTGTTTCTCATAAATTATGCCATAGGGAGTTATTTGAATTATACAAGGATTTCCACTTGCTAGTTTCTATAGCCCTAGTTCTTACGCACTGTTCAGCAATGAACTTATTGGCCACAGAGGAAATCATTTTATAAAAGACAATACCATTAAGGGGATGAAATTATACTCCTTGCAATTATGAAACCAAACCAGATACTAAGAAATACACAGGAAATGAATGCAGAGATAAAGAAGTTTCTTCTTTAATATACTAAGAAATACACAGGAAATGAACTCATAGGTAAAGAAGTTGCTTCAAAAATATTAAATAGGTTGTTAATGCTCGAAACTTACAAAGATCAAGACCCTTCCTGCTATAGATGGAAGAAGAAATTACTGCACATGCAAAGAGAGACGAAATTGTCTCCATGTTGTTGGTTGATAGCTTTCCCTCGAGCCTGATAGAATAAGGGCCACAACAAAAGCCCTAATCACTGAGCCAACGGGAGATGAGCGGGATGTGTCTTGGGTGGGAGATGTGTTATTTTAACTCGAGGTCTAAAATTTAACCGAAAAATGAATATTTTATCCCTCTATTTTTCCAAACATTATTTTTAATATTATGCTCTCCAAATATCATTTTTAATATCATACCTATTTTTGTTTTGATGGATGATGAGTGCATTTCTTGATCCTTTGTAATGTTAACAATTGTTTAAAAGGAAGTTGTTAGGTCCCTATATTACTAGTATAGTCCCTTATTTTTATTAGTGTAACCCCCTTATTGTTATATTGTACCCTTGTAACCCCCATTTTTTTATTATTGTGACCCTAAATTATTATTGTTAGGTCGGCTAGGATTACATTATGGCCCACTAGGATTACATTATGGCCACATGGACTCCTATATATAGAAAGGAGGTTTTGTAAATTGTATCATCCAAGAATTTTTCATTTATGTAATGTATTGGAGGTTGCCCCCTCGAAGCGGCTTATTTATAAGGCGTTGATATCTCTCTTCTTCTATTTTTGGAGCTGGTTACTCAACATTTGGTATCAGAGCTTTGGATTCTAGGGTTTCGCTGCTCCAAACAGGTCATTGCGACATTTTCGCTATAACTTTTTTTCTACGAAGTTTCAGAAGCTAAAATTTTTAGGGTACGAAGCCGAAATCCTAAGGAAGACTGTCTAAACATTTTAGAGCTTGGTTCGCAATAATTCTTGGAGATATCATCTGTGGAATTTAGGCCTTTTTCCAGGCTCCTAAACAGGTCATCGTGCAATTTGCACTATAACTTGTTTTCTATGAAGGTTCAAAATCTTAAATTTATATGGTGTGAAGCTGAAATCCTGAGGAAATTTTTCAAAACATTTCAGAGCTTGGTTCGCAATAGTTTGGGAGATATGATCTGTGTAAGGTAGTGCTTTTTCAGGCTCCTGAATTTCATCTCAAAGAGGTGATCGTGGGAAAAGTTCAATAACTCTCTCTCTGGGCATCAGATTGGAGTGCCATAAAAATTGGTCGCAATCACACAGACTTAAGTTGCTTGTATATCAATTTCAGAGACAAAGGATGAAATATTGACACGTGGCAAGTCGTACAAGTTCGCTCTACTGAACCAGTCCAGAATTAGGTCATTGTGGGAGATTGGACACAACTTTGTCTTGGAGAATCCAAATCAGGTCAGACCTATGGAATTCGAAATATAATTCAGAGGGCTATGTTGATACCGAAATTCAAATATTGAAGTGCTGCAATCATAGAGATAATCCAATTTCAATATCGAGCTCCTCAAAAGCAATAAAAAGGTGTGTATATTTTTTTCTTTCCAAATTGCATAAGTCTTCTTTGAAGAATCAATTTGAATTGATTCCAAGGGCATATTGTAGAATATATAGCAGTATTGGGTTCTAAAAGATGCCCTGTAAAAATAATTCAACACCCATTAAGCCTTCAAAAGGCTCTACTATGACTCATGAAGATGAATAATTGCAACATGATCTATCAAAATTACAAGAGAAAGTGCAACAAATTTCACTCTCGCTAAGAGAAACAAAAAATGAAATGGAAGTTTTGAAGAAAGGCATGGAAGTGAAGATGGACAGTTTGAAGAAAGGCATGGAAGTTAAGATAGATGGTGTGGAAGCTAAGATGGATGGCATGGAAGCTGGCATGGAAGCTAAGATGGATGACATGAAAGACAACATGGAAAACATGAAGAATGATCTCAAAGCAGACATCGAAGGTTTTACAAAGTTGATACAAGAAATGTTTCCTAATGGTGAAAAGATAGTAGAAGAACCTCATGATGAGAACAAAATAAATGTTAGTCGTGATTTCATAAACTCTAATGTTGGCGAGAAGAACCACCATATTCCAAAAATGGATATGAGGAAGTTTGATGGAAAGGATCCTGTAACATGGATACTACAGATGGAGCAATATTTTGATCTCCATAACGTGAAAAACACACAACAGGTACGCATTGCAACTTTACATTTAGAACAAAATACATTTGTATGGTATCGATGGCTTTGCTCCCGTAAAAAAATTGTCACTTGGTCAATTTTTACGGAGGAAATGATAGCACATTATGAGGATACAAAGAGAAACACCTTCTTTAGCCAATCGATAAATCTCAAACAAAAGGGTTTAGTGGGGCAGCACATTGAGGACTTCCAAAAATTGAATATAAGGGTAACTGATATTCCAGAGGAACACAAGATCGATCTCTTCATAGGCACTTTAAAGGATAACATCCAACATGAAGTTCGTGTTTTGGAACCAGATTCATTGGAGAAGGCATTCAGGTTGGTAAGAAAAGTTGAATGTAAAATAATGGCGACAAGGAAGCCTACCACTTAATTCTATAAAGAAGGAAGTGTTGCTACGCCTAGATTTCCACAACCTACAAGGTTGACACCACAACAATTGGAAGAAAAAAGAGCAAAAGGGCTTTGCTACAGTTGTTATAGAAAATACACTAAAGGTCATAAGTGTGCTGAGAAGAAATTATTTTACATAGATTGTGAAGAGGAAGAAGAAAATGAACAAGAAGAGGATATACACCAGGAACCAGCCCTAGAATAGGAAGAAATGAATCCGACCATATCGTGTAATGCACTAGCAGGAATTACCACTCCTCAAACTCTCAAGATAGAAGGACAAATCAAGAAGAAAAAGGTAATAGTGTTGATTGATTCAGGTAGCACCCATAATTTTATTCATTGTAAGGTAGCTAAGGAATTAAATTGTTTCCTATACCCAGCACCAGAATGTCAAGTGATGGTTGCAAATGGAGGAACTATAAATTGCTCTGGAAAATGCCATAATATCAAGCTAACCATGTGGGAATATGTATTGACTAGTCCAATGCTTTCCATTCCTATGGGAGGTGCTGATGTTGTACTAGGAGTACAATGGTTACAATCTTTGGGGACGGTAGCTTTTAATTTTCATGAAATTTTCTTGAAATTTTTTTCAGAAGGAAAGGAAGTCGAATTTACGGGGTATTTAAGGGAAGCCAGGAAGGATAATAAGCTCTAATGTCATGAAAAATCTTCTAAAGAAAGAACAACGAGGCGTAATTGCACAATTATGTTCACTAGAAGTTCCGACATCAAAATCATCTATTTCTGCAGATCTCCAACAAGTCTTGGACAATCATTCCAAGGTGTTTGAAACTCCCAAAGGACTCCCACCTATTCGTGATCATGATCATGCTATTCATTTGATTCCAGGAAGTGTTCCTCCAAACATCGGCCTTATAGATATCCTTACTTCCAAAAGAGCGAAATTGAACGTATGATTGCAGAAATGTTAGAGGCGGGTATAATTCAACCCAGTCAAAGTTCTTTCTCCGCTCCTGTAGTATTGGTACACAAGAAGGATGGATCATGGCGAATGTGTCCGGATTATAGGGAGCTCAATAAGCTCACCATTAAAGACAAATTTCCCATCCCTGTGATTGATGAATTATTGGATGAATTACATGGAGCAATTTATTTTACCAAGTTGGATCTTCGTTCAGGATATCATCAAATTAGAATGAAGACTGAAGATATTCCAAAACAGCATTTCGAACTCATGAGGGTCATTATGAATTTTTGGTCATGCCTTTTGGCCTTACCAATGCACCTTCTACATTTCAAGGGTTGATGAATTCCATTTTCAAACCCTTCCTTAGAAAATTTGTGCTCGTATTTTTTGATGATATACTAATCTATATCAGGTCTTGGAAGGATCATGTTGAACATGTTGACAGGGTGCTCAAACTATTGCAGGAGAAACAATTATATGCAAAAACATCCAAATGTTTCTTTGGAGTACAAGAGGTGGAATATCTGGGTCATATTGTATCTCACGAGGGTGTTAAAGTAGACCCTAACAAAATTAAAGCCATTAAGGAATGGAAAGTCCCGACAACCATAAAGCAGTTACGAGGATTTCTCGGGTTAACAGGGTATTATCGCAAGTTTGTTAAGAATTATGGGAGAATAGCAGCACCTATAACAACATTATTGAAGAAAGATGCATTTTCATGCACTCCTGAATCAACTAAGGCCTTTGAACATCTTAAAGAGGCAATGTGCCAAGCACTAGTCTTAGCTACGCCAGACTTCACAAAAACCTTTATTGTGGAATGTGATGCCTCAGGAAATGGAATTGGTGCTATTTTAATGCAGGAAGGAAGACCCATTGCTTTTGAAAGTCGTCCAATCAAAGGAAAGTATTTACAGAAACCTATTTATGAGAAGTAAATGTTAGCAATATCGCATGCACTAAAGAAATGGAGAACTTACCTAATGGGAAGACACTTCAAGGTAAAAACTGATCATGATAGTCTTAAACACTTTTTGGAACAAAGACTATGTTGGGAAAAATACTGAGAGGGGGGGGTGAATCAGTATTTACTACATAATCAAATATTTTTACTTTTTCATTCCTTAAAACCCATACGATACTTTCCTTCAGTAAACTAGCGTATATACGCGGATCCCCTTTATTAAACTCGCGTATACACAGAGATCTAGATATGTCATTAAACTTTACTTAAACCATTTCATCATTTATTCATCAGACATTCAATAAGCAGTAAACATGTGCAGTAAGAACAGAATAAACCATCACATAAAGCATCACACATGAACACCAGGATTTTTAGGTGGAAACCCAAATCGGGAGAAAACCACCGCTGCAGTTGCTCAGCCTTCAATATTTTATTATAGAGAAAACATCTTACAATATATGTGCTGGCGCAGACTTGACCAGCACGCAGGCACCCACCTGCGCTCGTTTACCAGCCTCTCCTGGAAGGGAGCTACGACCCCCTGACTCGTTTACCAGCCTCTCCTGGAAGGGAGCTACGACCCCCCGATCTCGTTTACCAGCCTCTCCTGGAAGGGAGCTACGACCCCCTGACTGAAGGCTACAACCCTCAGCACTACCTTGGACCACGTTTCATCAATTTTCACACTGGATCCAACAACTTCAATAGAACACCACTTGCAGGCCACATTTCATCATATTTCCAGACTGGACCCTTTCCAAACTTTTAAGCACAAACATACATCACCAACAGATACTTAACAACACAGATCAGATAGCAGAAACACAGCAGAACAGATCAGATATCTCATATCCTTTGCTTCAGCAAACCCTAGTTTGCATACGCGCTTTCACTTCACTGATGTCGCGTATATACGCGCTTCCATCCACACAAACCAGCGTATACCTCAGTGCATATTTTATTGCGCATACGCGCTTTCTCTTCGCTGAAGCCGCGTATATACGCGCTTCCTCCGCGGCGAAGTAGCGTATAGATCTTCAATCATTACAGAGCAGCATACTTCATCAGATCAGATATTCATTTCAGATCTACCCTTTTGCTTCAGACAGATGTTCGCCTAGATGCTCGCCTCATCACAGATCTAAGCCTTCCATAATCAGATCTAGCAAATACAAGAGCAATTCAGATCTAGATCCCCTTCTTCATCATTGGTGCATCATACATTTAGATTTATCATTCAAGTGTAACCCTTTCCATTCAGATATACTTCAGAGAGAAGTATTCATTCAAGCTCAGACATCTTGCACCCACACTCATGATTTGCACAATGAATTTCTTCTCCTTATATAGGTTTATCCTTTTTTCAATACCATGAGCCCCTTTTTCAATACCATGGGCCAAAACAATACCATGAGCCCAAAACTACCTGGACGGGGTCAATTAGGCGGATCATTACCCAATACAATGGGTCAATACCATGGTGGTTACCCTTGGTTTTGTACTTTTTGAGCGCTTTAGCCCATACACGACTTGGCACGTTCTTTTCCGCGTGCATACGCGACTTCCCCTAGGAAAATCCGCGTATACAAAGAGACATACTCTTTTCCTCATATTTTGAGCACATTCTGAATTCCTTTCTTCATTGCCTTCTGTACACACTGTAGAAGCATCATATTTTCTTCATCAGGAACATATTCTCTCAAGCACAACTTCATCAAGAAAGTTGTCATCATCTTCATCAAGTGGGTTTCCTTTCAAGGAAAACACTCAGCATCATATTGTCAACAAACATCAGATTTACATCATTTACCAAGTCCATCAAGTCAAGAATAACTTCATCAGGTGGTTTGCCATCAAGGACAACACATGTCAACAGTCGCATGTCTTCATCTTCATTTAGTGGGTTGCCATCAAGAACAACACTCTGCATCATATTTCCAACAATCTCCCCCTTTGGACTTGATGGCAACCACGATGGTGTTTGGTTACCATAGCAGATAGATACCATGTCACTCTCCCAAATATGTCACATCATTATCTTCTCTTTATTCAAACACCATGTCACTCTCCCCCTTTGACATCAAGGGCAAAGGGCGGATCAAAAACCAACACTCTTCTCCTTTTCTCCTCATGTGGAAGAAACATTCTGCATATCTGATATGTGCTGAAGTGGCCAAGCTCCCCCTGAGTTCATGCTGAATCTTCAAACATATTTGTCAATGAAGTACATGACTCTATGAACTTCCTATCACCAAAGACTCATACTTACATCAAACATCCAACCAAGTGGATTTACATATAAGACTCAAGTACACATTTCAACTCAGCTACCCAACCAAGTGGGTTTACAAAAATTGACTCAGCTACCCAACCAAGTGGGTTTACAAATTTGAAAAGTCCTTACATGACTGAATATTACAATTTTACATCATGAGTCTCAACCAGACCTTTTCATCAAACTAACAAAGATGACCATTTAAGACCAACACCAGAAAGACCTTAAGAAAGAGAACATAAATCAGAACCATCATAATGCCAACATTGCATTATACTCAGCAAAGCTAATGCTCCCCCTGAATCTGTGCAACCAAGCAATCTTTCCAACTGACTAAGGCTCCCCCTTAGTTTGTGCATCCTGAAAAATTCCACCAACAGAACATCAAGGCATCTTCATCAAAACATTAGAAACATAATTATGAGAACTGGAACACCACCAGAGATACCAAACAGTATCAGATATACCAAACAGCACTGCAGCTGTGCTGAAGAGAGCTAAACCAACCAAAAAATTGTCAGCAATCAGTCATACGTGGATTTCTTTGCAGGAACTAGCGTATATACGCCACTGTGTTTCAAGAAACCCGCGTATCCCAAGCCATCTTCTAAAATTTATGCAAACTTGTTCTTTTGACTGGCAGAGAACACTCCCAGCTTCAGTCTTAGATACTCGAACGCTTCCCTCGGCAGAGGTTTGGTAAAGATATCAGCAACTTGTTCTTTGGAGGTAACATACTCCAACTTCACTTTTTGCTCAAGCACTTGTTCACGTAGGAAATGATATTTGATGGGAATGTGCTTGGTCTTCGAATGCATAACAGGATTCTGTGAGATACTGATGGCACTTGTATTATCACACATAATGGAGATAGGAGTTGCACATTTGATTTGAAAATCTTGCAAGGTTTGCATCATCCATAGGAGTTGAGTGCAACAAGATGCGGCAGCTACATACTCTGCTTCAGCTGTTGATAAGGAAATAGAATTTTGCTTCTTGCTGAACCAAGATACTAACCGGGGCCCCATGTAAAATGCACCACCACTAGTGCTTTTCCGATCATCAACACTTCCAGCCCAATCTACATCAGTGTAAGCATGAAGAGTAAGATCAGCATTCCTTGGATACCATAGACCAAAATCTTGAGTTCCTTGAAGATATTTGAATATTCTTTTAACTGCCTGAAGATGAGACTCCTTTGGATTAGCTTGGAATCGTCCAACAATCCCAACAGCATGCATAATGTCTGGTCTAGTCCCAGTGAGATAAAGTAAGATTCCTATCATCGATCTGTACTCTGGTTGATTCACTGTGGGAGAATCATCATTAGAACTGAGACTGCATCCGGTTATCATTGGTGTACTTACAGGTTTGCATTCTTCCATCCCATACTTCTTCAGAATTTGCTTAAGATACTTTGCTTGAGATAGGAAAATACCATTTGCCTTTTGATTCACTTGCAAGCCAAGAAAGAATGTTAGTTCCCCAAGTAAAGACATTTCAAATTCTTGCTGCATGACAGAAGCAAATTTTTGACTCAAAGATTCTCCGTTGCTCCCAAAAATGATATCATCAACATATACAACCACAATCAATAGCTTATCATTTTCAATTTTTGTGTACAAGTTACTATCAGCAGACCCTTTTGAAAAACCTTGTTGATGAAGATATTTGTCAAGACGATAATACCAAGCTCTTGGAGCTTGTTTGAGACCATATAGAGCCTTTTTAAGTCTACAAACAAGATTTTCATCATTTCCCAAAATGAATCCTTCCGGTTGTTCTATATATACTTCTTCTTCTAGATCACCATTAAGGAAAGCAGATTTAACATCCATTTGATAAACTTTGATTTGTTGATAACTTGAAAAAGCAAGAAACATTCTGATGGCTTCAAGTCTAGCTACAGGAGCAAAAGTTTCTTCAAAGTCTATACCTTCTTGTTGAGTATACCCTTTGCAAACCAGTCTAGCTTTGTTTCTTAGAACATCCCCATTCTCATTTAACTTGTTCTTGAAAATCCATTTAGTTCCAATGACATTTTTATCATGAGGTCTTGGAACCAAATCCAAAGTGTCATTCTTTTCAATTTGAACAAGTTCTTCATCCATGGCTTGCCTCCAACATTCATATTTGCTAGCTTCATTGACATTGTGTGGTTCAATTGTGGATATGAGTGCCAAATGATTAGAAGATCCTACAAGAGTTCTCCTTGTTCGTACACCAGATTTCTTGTCACCCAAAATTTGAGATTCAGGATGATTCTTTTGAACATATCTGGATGGAGCTTTTTCAGATAGATCATCTTCAGGTTCTTCATTGGATCCACTGTCTATATCATTGCTATTTGATGTAGAAGACTATATGTCGCTATCATCTTCTTTTGTTGTTTGTTTTTCTTCTTTAGGAGCTGCAGGAGACTCATCAATAACAACATCAATACATTCAACAACCCTTCGAAGCCTTTTATTGTAACATGTGAATGCTTTGCTTGATGATGAGTAACCAAGAAATATCCCTTCATCTAATCTAGGTTCAAATTTGCCAAGCTTTTCATCATTATTTTTGATAAAGCATTTACTTCCAAAAACCTTAAAATGCCTCACAGTGGGAGAATTGCCATACCAGAGTTCATATGGAGTTTTATCACTATTTACCCGAACATGAGCCTTATTGAGAATGTTAACTGCTGTATGTGCTGCTTCACTCCAGAACATGTCAGACACATCAGAATCAGCAAGCATAGCTCTAGCCATTTGAACAATTGTTCTATTCATTCTTTCTGCTACACCATTTTGTTGTGGAGTGCCTGCTACAGAGAACTGTCTTTTAATGCCATGTTGTTCACAAAAATCAAAGAATTCATTTGAAGAATATTCTCCTCCTCGATCAGATCTAAGACACTTGATTTTTAGATCTAATTCATTTTCTGCCAATGCTTTGAAGCTCTAAAATTTTTCAAGTGCTTGATCTTTGTGTTTAATGAACCCGATCCAACACATTCTAGAGTAGTCATCAATAAATAAGATATAGTATTCTTCCCCACGTAATGAATTTTTCCTCATAGGTCCACAGATATCAGTATGAATGAGTTCAAGAGGCTTACTTGATTATCCTTCTTTGGCATTAAATCGTACTCTGGTCTGCTTACCAAATTGACAAGATTTGCATATGGTACTTTCTGGAAGATTGACCTTGGGAAGATCACGAACAGCTTGGAGTCTGCTTGCTTTGTTGATTTGAGAGAAACTCAGATGCCCCAGCCTTCTATGCCATAGCCAATTTTCTGAAGACTTGCTTAAGTAACATTGATCTATGTCGTTTAGTACATACAAGTTGCTTGGATTTCTTTTTCCTTTTATAATGATTTTACCTGTATCAAGATCACGAACCACACATTCTTTGGAACCGAAGACCACTTCTGCTCCTTGATCACACATTTGACTAACACTTAACAGGTTATGCCTTAATCCATCCACATACATGACATCTTTAGCCTTCACCTTTTCTTTTAGAAATACTGACCCTTTTCCTTTAATTACAGCAGGAGTATCATTTCCAAATGTAACTTTCTTTTCTTTTTCTAGAGCATTATAAGTATGAAGTTTTCTTTTGTCACCTGTCATGTGTCTTGAGCACCCACTATCGATGTACCATTGATTTTCTTCTCCTTCCGTAAATAATGCTATCCCACAATTTTCAACTGGTGGTTCTTTCTTTTTCCATATTTTAGAGCTTGAGGGAACATGTTCTTTTGGCTGGATCTTGTTCCTGCATTCAGATTCTTCATGGCCAAAGTTATTACAATAAGTGCATTCAACTTCACTTTGAAGAGGAGAAAAATTGTTATAGGTATTCTTCTTTGGTTCAGTATCCAACTTTTTCTTTCTTGCTTCTCTTGTCATGATGGTTTTATATGCAACACATTGAATAACTTTATGACCAAAATTGTGACACGTGAAACATTGCCCATTGAAGTAGAAATTTCTGCGATCATGGAATCTTCTATTTGAATTTACCTGTTGGTTGTAGTGTCTTTGAAAGCTATCCTTGTTAGTGTTCCTTGAATTGAGATGGTCCTGCTTTCCCTGTAGAGATCCTTTATTCCCTTGCTGAGTGGCTGAATGATGTAAACCATCTGTAACTGCTTTTAGATAGTTTGGTGCTGAAGTTTGAGAAGATTCTCCGGTATAACCAAGACCTGTCTTTATAAGAGGAGAACGTTGTACCTTGATGATCTCATCTAAGGTTTCGGATCCTTTAGCAAATCTAAGATTCAAGGTTTTTTCTTTCTCAACTTCTTTTCTTTGACTTACCACTTCACATTCTAGTTTTTCAATATGTTTCTTTGCTTCTTCAAGCTGCTTTTCAATGGTCTCTCTGATTATCTTTTGTTCTTCTAAGCGTAGCTTGAGTATATTATTTTCTTCAAGAAAATCGTTTTCCTCTAGAGCATCCATAAAAGTATCCTTTTTCTTCTTTTTGTTCAAATGTCATGAGAAGTCTAAGATCTTCTTCACATTCTTCCTCACTATTAGATGACTCATCACTATCTTCATTAGCATAGTAACTTTTCTTAGAGCTGGATCGGTTCTTATTCCTTCTTACTACTTCTTTTCTTTTATAAGGACATTTTGCAGCATAATGACCAACTTTACCACACTCAAAACATTTGAAGGGAAGCTTACCTTTGAATCTTCCAGTACCTAGTTGGAGCTTTCTCACGAAGTTTGCTTCTTCTTCATCGGATACATAGCTGGATTCTTTGACAACCTCCTTTTGTAGATGCCTTAAAAGCAGCTTCTCTTATTTGAGAAGGACCTCCTTGTCTCATTTCAAAAGCAGTCAGAGTACCATGTAATTGAACAATAGTAAGCGATTGCAGATCTTGCCTTTCTTCAATAGCTGAAACTTTAGAGTTAAATTTTGAAGTCAAGGATCTTAAGACCTTTTCCACCAGAGTAGTATCAGTTATGGTTTCACCCAAATTTCTCATTCGATTTACAATATCATCCAGACGAAGAAAGAAACGGGCAACACTCTCATCACTATGCATCTTCAAATTTTCATATTCAATTCTAAGAGTTTGGAGTTTTGCACTTTTTACCTTTGTGTCTCCTTCATAGCTCAGAATGATTTTGTCCCATATTTCTTTTGTTGAATGTAGCTGCATCACTTTAGCAAATTCTGATTCATACATGCTTCCTAGCAAGACATTTACTGCTTTGGCATTGGTTTCATACTTCTTCCTTTCTGCTGCATCAGTAGGAATACTTGCCGGGTATTGATAACCTTCTTCCACGATTGCCCATACATCTGCACCAAGACTTTGCAGATATGCTTTTGTACGTACCTTCCAGAATATCGGATTGCTTCCATTGAATAGAGGTGGCTTTATAGACATTACTCCTTCTTGACTTCCCATTGCGACGGATCTCCTTTAAGCGATCAAGCTTCTGCACAAGGACCTGCTCTGATACCAATTGTTGGGAAAAATACTGAGAGGGGGGGGTGAATCAGTATTTACTGCATAATCAAATCTTTTACTTTTTCATTCCTTAAAACCCATATGCTACTTTGCTTCAGTAAACTAGCGTATATACGCGGATCCCCTTTATGAAACTAGCGTATACACAGAGATCTAGATATGTCATTAAATCTTCACTTCTATTATTCCATCATTCATTCATCAGATGTTTAATAAACAGTAAACATGTGCAGTAAGAACATAATAAACCATCACATAAAGCATCACACATGAACACCAGGATTTTTAGGTGGAAACCCAAATCGGGAGAAAACCATCGCTGCAGTTGCTCAGCCTTCAATATTTTATTATAGAGAAAACATCTTACAACATATGTGCTGGCGCAGACTTGACCAGCACGCAGGCACCCACCTGCGCTCGTTTACCAGCCTCTCCCGGAAGGGAGCTACGACCCCCTGACTCGTTTACCAGCCTCTCCTGGAAGGGAGCTACGACCCCCCGATCTCGTTTACCAGCCTCACCTGGAAGGGAGCTACGACCCCCGATCTCGTTTACCAGCCTCACCTGGAAGGGAGCTACAACCCCCTGACTGAAGGCTACAACCCTCAGCACCACCTTGGACCACGTTTCATCAATTTTCACACTGGATCCATCAACTTCAATAGAACACCACTTGCAGGCCACTTTTCATCATATTTTCAAACTGGAACCCTTTCCATACTTTTATGCTTAAACATACAGACAAACTGATACAGACAACTCAGCACTGTAGAATACAGATAGAAGTAACACAGCAGAATAGATTAGACATTTCTTACCACAGTATTCAGAAAACCCTAGTTTGCATATGCGCTTTCACTTCACTGATGTCGTGTATATACGCGCTTCCGTCCACACAAACCAGCGTATACCTCAGTGTATATTTTATTGCGCATACGCGCTTTCTCTTCGCTGAAGCCGCGTATATACGCGCTTCCTCCGCGGCGAAGTAGCGTATAGATCTTCAATCATTATAGAGCAACATACTTTATCAGATCAGATATTCAGTTCAGATCTACCTTTTTGCTTCAGAAAGATGTTCGCCTAGATGCTCGCCTCATCACATATCTAAGCCTTCCATAATCAGATCTAGAAAATACAAGAGCAATTCAGATCTAGATCCCCTTCTTCATCATTGGTGCATCATAGATTTATCATTCAAGTGTAACCCTTTCCATTCAGATATACTTCAGAGAGAAGTATTCATTCAAGCTCAGACATCTTGCACCACACATGTGTTTTTCACAATGAATTTCTTCTCCTTATATAGGTTTATCCTTTTTCAATACCATGAGCCCCTTTTTCAATACCATGGGCCAAAACAATACCATGAGCCCAAAACTACCTGGACGGGGTCAATTAGGCGGATCATTACCCAATACCATGGGTCAATACCATGGTGGTTACCCTTGGTTTTGCACTTTTTGAGCGCTTTAGCCCATACGCTACTTGGCACGTTCCTTTCCGCGTGCATACGCGACTTCCCCTAGGCAAATCCGCGTATACCAAGAAACATACTCTTTTTCATCATACTTTGAGTACATTCTGAAATCCTTTCTTCATAGCCTTCTGTACACACTGTAGAAGCATCATATTTTCTTCATCGTAACACCGATATTCTCTCAAGCACAACTTCATCGAAGAAAGTTGTCATCATCTTCATCAAGTGGGTTGCCTTTCAAGGACAACACTCAGCATCATATTGTCAACAAACATCAGATTTACATCATTTACCAAGTCCATCAAGTCAAGAATAACTTCATCAGGTGGTTTGCCATCAAGGACAACACATGTCAACACTCGCATGTCTTCATCTTCATTTAGTGGGTTGCCATCAAGGACAACACTCTGCATCATATTTCCAACACAATGGGTAGGTAACAGTCAGCGTGGAGTATTGTGGTCAGATATGGAGTGCATGGAAGTTTGTTCGGATTGCAGAGAGGGAGCTATGTGGTAGATTCCGCGGGGTAATCGCAGGTTGTAATGATGGCCGAAGGCCAAATTTAGATAAGGGTTGAAAGACCTGGGATTCAATGTAGAGCTTGCGTAAGGGAGTGTGAGGTATGAGCTACGTTGATGGATTCGATGTAGTGGAATGTTAAGACGTGCATTGAGTAGTGGAGTGAGGAGGGGGGCCGGCCAAAGTGTCGCGGGAGAGTGAATAGCATATGAGAGGAGAAGAGTTTAGCAGCGAGGGTGAGTGTTGCGTATTGGTGAGGGAGGAGTGTGAATAGGGGGTGGGGAGTGTGATATTCATTGTGTGAGGTGGTGTAATGTACAGTGAGGAGGCGTAGGGGTAAGGGCTGAAGGCCAAGAGCTTGAATCGATTTTTTTTTTTTTTTTTTGTTACTATTTTATTTTTTATTTATTTATTTATTTATTTATTTTAAATAATAGAGAGTAGAATAAAGAGCAGAGATTTCACAAATGTTGCAGAAAAAAGAGTATTTTTTCTTCCAGCAGTAGAAAATGCAGAAATGAGGGTAACTACAGAATTTTAGTCTTCAAAACAGCAGATCTTTTTTTTCAAATATATAGCAATCTACTCCATTGTAGAATTTAACAGTATTCAGAAATCTTTTCCATTAAAAAACCCAGAAACTTGCAGATATTTTCCAATGAAAAACTCAGAAATTTTTCTCTCAGAAACCCTTTTTAAATGGTGTTTTCAGTTCTTCAAAATAAGGAATTTAATAGGCAGAAATTGCAGGAAGAATGAACAGTGAGAAAACCTTCAGAATCACAATGCTGCTTTTCTCCAAACCAATCTCTGAGTGCTGCCACGGATTTTGAATGCTGCTCTTCTCCAAGATAAAATTCCTGAATGCTGCAAAATCACTGCTGCAAAAACTCTGAGGGCTGCAAAAATGCCAAGAATTTTGCAGATATGCACAGGCCATAAACACAAATGGTTCACTCAATTTGGAGTAGGGCCAGCAATCGCCCGCTCTGATACCATGTTAAGCACCATGTTAAGCACACACATGGTGTATGAGAAAGATAAACACACACACACAAGAGACTCAACACACAATGAAAGATAAGCGTGAGGCTTTCTTATTTTTCCATTATACATGATGTACATTTATAGTACAATGGTGTGACTCTTGGTTTCACATTCCAAGGTCACTTGGACTCCATTGTGACTTTTCGCATTCCACACCTACCTATGTAGGATTAGGTGTTCAAACAATATTAAATTATGAGAGTTTGGAGTTTCGCACTTCTTACCTTGGCATCACCTCCATAGCTTAGAATGATTTTTTTCCATATCTCCTAGCCTGTATGTTATCAAAAAATTGGACCTGATATGCTGCTAATCAAATCAATCTCATGTAAATATTTCAAACCAATCCTTTGATTGAGGCTTAGCCTCCTCAACCTGAGAGGGCTCTCTCAAAGGGTTAATGATTTTTTATAAAAATATATATGGCTAACTCTATGTGGGGTAATAATCAGATAGATGATAAATGTAGGTTGAAAATCACATCAGCAAGTACATGCTGGGCTTATGGAGTTAAAATAGTTTCAATAAACCAATAAATCTACTTAACATTGAAGTTGAGGCATATCAGAGTTTTAGTCAAGAGATACACATGTGAAACTGTAAAAAAACACTGTCATTTTATCTATATAGGAAGTCAGAGCATCAAAGATGAATTCTGAGTAACATAGGCAAACACCACAGCAATAGGATAATAAAATATGAAATTAGAACAAGAACACACTAGAACTCCTT
This sequence comes from Pinus albicaulis, assembly GCA_034641835.2. Classification (NCBI taxonomy): domain Eukaryota; kingdom Viridiplantae; phylum Streptophyta; class Pinopsida; order Pinales; family Pinaceae; genus Pinus; species Pinus albicaulis. Next base: position 924,535,143 of record CM076569.1, read on the forward strand.
CTGAGTCTCAAGTTGGCTAAGTAGAAATCTCTGTATTAGCTAAAAACCAGTCAATTACAATAAGCACAGTCTTTTGCTAAAAATGTCCAACCCCGGTACATTTGACTTCTTGGTCCTTTATAGACCATTTAAAACATGAGATAATATTATCTTGTGCTAGATATATCGAATTCCTGACTCATGACACCTTTCATAACCATATGACATGGTATTTATTATAAAAAGACAACTAATCTACTAAATAGTCCTATTACAAATAGGATTCAAACTCCTTAATCACTTATCTATAACAACCTTATCTTAATTCAATTACATCATTTTCCAAATGCATTAACACATGATCGAATCTATATGATAGGCTTCAAATCTTTATGGCCATAATGTTGACCTCCATCAAGGTAGGAAACAGTCCCCTATTTTCTGGCGTAGGGTCCTTTGCACTCTCGGAGCATTCTGACCACCATGAACTTCATTATTTCGAGCTCCTTAGCTGTTAGAAATTGAATTAACACATGCCAAACCGCCTCCTTATGCTCCATCTGTCAAAAACCATCTCCAAACTGTTCAAGTGGGTTGTAATACATTGTGCTATGAAAACAACACAGTTTCATAGCACATTTTGTAGCACTACTCTTTTACCCTTTTTTCGTCAAAATCTTCACCTCTTTCATCCAAAACTAGCTTAATTATACTCAAATACATCCTCCTCAACATTTTCAGTTCTTGATTCATGTTTTTACCCCTCAAAATTTGATGAAAAGGTGCAAGAAAAGCTTCTATAGCAGTTTCATTGTGCTTTTCTCCCTTTTTACACTATCTGCGCTACGAAACTGTTGAGTGAGCAGTTTTGTTCAAAAATTTCCAAAATGAAAATTGAAAATGTACCAAAACTCTGGAATCTTTAATGATTTTCATTTCAACATCTTTGTTATTTAACTCATCCTGAGTCAATTTCAACTGTTGCTCCAAGTCCTCCACTTGATCTTTAAGTCTCCTATTATTAGCTCTCAAGTGATTATTTATTACTCTAACAAATTTGGCTTCCTTTATTGCTAACACTGTCCAGGTGAAAAAATGCTCTGCACTGCTTGGAGTTTCAGAAATAGAACCAGTTTTACCTTCCCACAGTGGCTTCAGTATTTTGAACTATGCTTTCTCAACAATGTGCTTTCTAGCCCTCCTTATCATCACAGCAATTTCTTGGTTTTCCAACCTCAATTTCTCTTCAAGATGTTGAAACTTTGTCATTTTTTCTTTCCCCTTCTTTGTTCTGTTGGTTGCATGCTTTACTATAAGTGATGAGATATTAACCACTTCTTCAGGGGCTTTAGCTATCTCAATAGGTTCTTGAACTTCCTTTCCACCTTCCTTTAATTTCCTAGCATGCCTAGTTATAGGTTTTCTTGCTAGAAAGATGAAGGCTGCATTTTCACCCTCAAACTCAAGCTTCTTTCCAGACTTAGCCTTCTTATGTTTATGCTCATCTTCTCCAATGAAGTCAGCTTGAACAATGGGTATCTCCTCTATGTCAATAGCATGCAGGATGTCATCTAAGTTTTCCTTTATCACTGGTTTGTCCTCTGTAGCTATAGCAACTATTTTTCCTTTCAATGCCACTACTTGGCTTCTTGTTACTCTTTTGATTTCTTGTGTGTTGATATCTTGTTTCTGTTTTTCCTCTTTGGCAATCTTTGACCTCTGTTTTGCAATTGATGGAGTTGGTGTATCAAGCACTTGTGTCTTATCTATCTTTTTCTCAACTTGTTTCCCTGGCTTCAGTTTTGCAAATTCCTTTGGTTTTGCAACCACAGGTTGACTAGACTCTGCTACTAGTGGTGATGGATTTCCTTTAGTTTTAGGGTTTCTAGTAGGAGTTAGGGTTTCCAACTCAAAACCATTTATAAATAAGAAGGATGACCAATCCTTGCCTATCTTCTGAAGCTCATTAAAAATCAATAACTTCATCAAAACATGATGAAAAAAAGATGTTTCACAACCTTCAGATTTGGCTTGTACTTTATCAGCCATTTTTTCAAGACTCCTATGCAAATAAAAAGGAAAATCGAGTGAAATCCTACCAGTGTAATGTAGAAGAAGCTTGAAATGATATCTATAAACCTTCTGATATTTTCCTTCACATGTAAAATATCTTTGAATGTTGAGCAGCAACTTTGCATAAGTTTCTTTGATGCAACTTCTAGGGATAGCATTATTGAGGTCCATATATGCATACTTGGGGTTCATGAACTCTTTGCATGGCTCCATATCAAATTTGAAACCTTTAAACCAAGTTTCTTGACCTCTCGGTATCTCTATCACAGTAGCAATAATATTTGATGAAATTGACACACTTAGCATCCCAACCTTGGTAGTTGTTCCATTGAACTTCAAGGAAAATTATTTGGAAGCATGTGTGTGGAAACCCTGAAACTTTTCACAAAATGGAAGACATCCTACTCTTCTGAACGCCTCCATCACTACTGGGTCTTCAATTATGACCTTCATATCTTCAAGCTCATGTCTCAAGTAGTGCCCCCCTCTATGGACTTTCTTTTCCTCTGCCATGCTTCATAGAAAATATATTAGCCTCGCTTGATAAATTGAATCAGCCTTGCATGAATATGTGAAACAACAGCCTCGCCTGATAAGGATGAAGAGAACCTTTGTATGGAACAGCCACATGTTTGGCTTGACACTTCAGAGCTTATACACTCGAATGGAGGCAAAGGAAACTAGAATGACTAATTAGGAAATATTTTGAATTTAAAATGTCATCTCATAACTGAATGATGCCTCATTCATACCCTGTCATGACAGTGATGACTACAATGTGGGTAAGTACACTAAATCTCATCATTAATTGACTCATCATACCACTAACCTACCATTTCCCAATGGATTCGGAGGTATATTAGCTCAAAATGACAAGACAGTTTAGAAACCGTGCTTTCATAGCACCGAAAATATATTTTTCCCTATTTGCGCTACGAAACTATTAGCACTTATGTAGCACAAATCAACTTTTTTGAACTAGTGGAGCTACGAAAATGAGGTTTCTTGTCTAATTGACCAGTTTTGACATGAAACTTAAGGAAATGACCCGCAAATGGAAATTATGGATATTTGAGAATGAATGGACCTTAAAAAATACTTTATTTGAACTTAAGGATGGGATTTGAACTTATGAAAATCTAACCTACCCTTGATCAAATCGTAAATTGACTTATACACCCAATTTTGAACCATGACAAAAAACAAACTTGAAACAATGATGTCTTGAAACATTTTTTGGTTGATAACAGTGCCTCCACTTGGGAGATTGTGCCCATGTGATACACTAAGAACCAATAGTTCCAGTGCTTCTATCCATTTTCCTGACCAAAATAGAAAAACTTTGAAATTTCCAAGCTTTCTCCTCAAGCTCTAATGGCCTTCACCTCGGGCTTAAGCTTGTTGATTTAGTTTGTCATTATTAGCAGAAAAACTCATAAAATGGAATATGTACAATGACAAGAATGATCAATCAGATTTTTAGGAAGAGTAATGCTTTAAAAACTAGCCATTAACAGGTCCTCCAGCATATGATTCTCCATTCATCTCCTGTAGTATCTAAGTATTGTTTCCATGGAAAGCAGCTATCTTGAAAGGACCTTTCCATAAGTTCTCAAACTTACCATGTTTTCCTTTCTCTTCAATTCTAGCCTCCCATTTCAGCACTTCATCATGAATTTGAAAACTTTCCTCCTTGATCTTCCTATCAAATTTCCTTTTTTTTTGTTTTGAGAATGTTGATTGTTGTTATAAACTTCATTCCTCTTCTCCTGCAGAGCTATTAGCTGATTGATTCTCCTCTGGACTGCATTTGGTTCCTCTTCTAATCCTTGAATCAACTTCATGACAGGTACCCCTAGAGATGTAGGAAAAATGGCCTCAGCCCCATATACCAATTCATATGGTGTGGTTCCAATTGACCTTTTTGTGCATATCCTATCAGCCCATAAGGTATACTTTAGATTTAAATTCGAAGCCTTCTTATTCTCCTACAACACCTTTTTAATGCTCCTCACAATGCTCTTGTTAGAAGATTCAACAAGACCATTCCCTTGCAGATAATATGCAGTAGAATGCCCAAGAGTAATATGATATTGATGACAGAAATTGATCAACTTCTTAGATTTAAATTCCTATGCATTATCAGTTATAATATTCATGGGGAAACAAAACCTAGACAAGATATTATTTTCTAAAAAAGAAATAATAACAGAATCATTTTCTTGCCTACTTGGGATTGCTTCAATCCCTTTAGTGAAGTAATCAGTTGCTGTAAGAATCCAACGATGTTGACCTGACGATGATGGATGAATCTCTCCAATAAAATATAGCCCCCACTATTGAAATGGCACTTCCACATGGATAAGAATAAAAGGTAAAGGTACAAGTTTCTTCTTACCCTCGAAAATATTGCATTCATGGTAGGCAACAATCTTTCTGTAGAAATCGTTAAACATTGTAGGCCAATAATACATTTCTCTAAGAATCTTGTTCACTGTGGCCTTCCAATAATGGTGAACTCCATAATATCCTTTGTGGAACTCCTCAATTACTTTATCAGCCTCCTCTTCTAGCAAACAATTCAACAAAATTCCACCAATATCCTTCCAAAACAGATTTCTATCAAAAATAAAATATCTCAAGGATTTTAGCTTTACAAACCTTGCCTTAGAATTTTTTAGATCAGCAGGTGCTTTATGATGTTGTAGGACAAAAGCAACCTCCTTATACCAATCTGAATTGATATATTTCTCTTCAATAGGGACTAGTTCTTCTTCATCATCTGAAATTTCTGATATTTCTGTAATTAAGTTTATGTCAAGACATTCAAAGTTTGACTGCACCATCATCTTTTCTAAGCCTTTCCCTTTGACCAATTTTTTTGGATTAATCTCTATATCATACTCCAGTAATTTATCAATCCATTTTCCCCTCTTACCATCAGGATCGGCTTTAGTGAGGATGTCTTTCACAATAGTATTAGTAACAAAAGCCACAATATGAGAATGCAGAATATAAATTATGAAATCTTTGATAGCCTTCACCAAGGCATAGGCTTGCTTCTCTAAGATATAATACTTCAACTTAGAGTTAGTGAATTTACTACTAAAGAAGGAAATAGGTTGCTCAATACCTTGTTGTCCCTTTTGTAGCAAAACTCCAGCAATAATGTTCTCTGATGCGAAATTTAAAACTAGAAATTCTTTTGAGCAATCAAGACTGATCAATATCAGTGCTTGGGTAAGTGCCCTTTTGATCTCCTCAAATGAGTTCTTCGCTTCTTCTTTCCACTTAATGTTAACTCCCTTCTTCAACACCCTTGTTATGTCCTTCACAATCTCAACAAAATTAGGAATAAATCGCCTTGCAAAATTTACCTTTCCAAGGAAAGATTGAATCTCCTTCCTGCTTCTTCGCAAATCCACCTTCTAAATTTCATTGACCCTATTTGGATCAATCTTAATCCCACCTTTATAAATTATGTGTCCAAGTAATTTACCTTAAGTTAAAGAAAAAATAATTTTGGTGGGATTTAGAGAGATGCCAAAGCTTTTGCACTTCAGTAGAATTCTTTATAGGTGCTTCAAGTGATCTTCTTCCCTCCTTGAGAAGACTATTATGTCATCAAGATAAACAAACACCATCTTGTCTTTCTCTTCAGAAAAAGAAATATCCATTGCTCTCTATAAAGTATCTCCTGCATTCATGAGACCAAATGGCATCTTGGCATACATAAAAGTACCTCATGGTGTAGTAAAGTTTGTTTTTTCCTGATCATCAGGATGTACAAGGATTTGATTATAACCTAAAAAACCATCAAGAATAGGCATTCTTTGAGAACCAAAATTATTTTTCAAAATTTGGTCCATCTTTGGGAGAGGATAATTTTCCTTCAAAGAGGCTTTATTCGAATTTCCAAAGTCAATACATATTCTGATTTCTCCACTCTTTTTCCCAACTGGAACCAAGTTTGCAAGTGAATTTGAAAATCTGATTGGGACAATGATTTTGGCATCAAAGATTTTTTTTACCTCCTTCTCAATCAATGGCATGAGAAGTGGATTGATCCTCCTTAAATTCTTCTTGAAAGGATTTTCATTTTCTTTTATGGGAATAGTATGCTGAATAATAGTGGGGTCATATTATTTCAAATTAGCACAATTCCAAGAAAAAACATCTATGAATATTTTCATCATTTCAATATACTTAAACTTCATATCAGCTGAAAGAAACTTTGAAAGTTTAATCATTTTGGGCATAGCTACTGTACTAAGGTTAAAACTCTCAACTTCTTCATCATCAACTTGTATTTTAGGGGATTTAAAAACATCATTCTGATCAAAAAAAATTTCAAGAGGTATGAGTCCCTTTGATATGGATTTTTTCTTTAGTTGCAAAACTTCAGAATTCCCTTTAGACTCAACAAGCATATTTTGTTGATCTACTTGTATATTTTCAAACTCTTCTTTCAGCTCAATAAAGTTCCTCACTTTTTGATCATCCTCAAAAAATTTCCAATGAGTAATATTATCAGGAATAGATGGTCTATGGTGAATCTCAACCTCATATTTTTCTGTGCAATGCATAAGAATAATGAAAATACTTGCAGAAACAGCAATAGAATCAACAATGGAGTTTCATTCTCTAGTTTTGACCATGAATAAATAAGCTTGAAAGTTTTCCAACATGTCCAAAACTAAGTTTCTATATGCCCTCATCCTTATATCCTTTGTTTTATAAACACCTTCAACTTGTTTAATGACTAATTCTGAATCTCCAAAAACATAAATGTTTTGAGCATTCATTCTTTTCAAAACCTCTAAGACCAAAATTAAGGATTCATACTCAGCCATGTTATTCATGCAATCAAAGTTCAATTTATAGGAAAATAACTTACTCTCATCACTTGGAATTGTGATCCAAATCCCTGCTCCTACTCCTTCTCTGACTGTTGATCCATCAAAATGCAATGAACACCAACCTTCCACCTCCTTATTATTGACTCGTTGATCTTTTGTTTGTTGATTTTCAGACTGTTGAATTTCATAACTCTGATTTTTTTCTTTCCTCTCCTCTTCTACTTCATTATTCAACTCATTGAAAAGAATAACAGAACCAAGTTCAGTATCAAGAGCATAAATTGGAAAATTTTGTGGTTTATCTTTACTACTCACCATGTAGGCCATTCTTATCTCTCGATACAGTCTTCTTTGCTCACCAAAAATAGGAATGGTGGCATAAGTAAGGTCCATTTGCATTGTACCTTTTATTTTCGCTACCCACGACCTTGATAATAGCATACCAAACGTTGGTGGAATGTCTGCTACCACGATTTCCATGACCACTGTCTTAGCAAGGATTTGCATTAGACCAACAACAACAACCTGAATCAAACCAATGCATTGAACTCTTTTCAAATCGAAAGAAAACAAGTCTTTATATGGCCTAGTTATTTCTAACCCCATTCTTTCCATGATTACTTTGGGCATAAGATTGTGAGAGGCCCCTGAATCCAACATAACATTATGCAATGTCATGTCATGAATGCTAAGGCTCACATAAAAAGGAGGCACCTCCTCATTTTGTTCATCTTCTAGTCTTGGACCCAAGTATATGGTTGGATGATCCTCTAGTACATTCAAGATATCAGTTGCTCCTGGTTGTGAATTCAACATTTTAACAATCCTAATTCTATATTCATTTACCTTGAGGATCTCACCAAAAGGGACTGATATTTTAATTTTAGAAATTTCATTCTCAAGACTGAAAACATAAACAAATTTTTTAGCTTCTTTGATAGGAGGAATAGATGGTGTATCTTTCTTACCTTCAACGACCTTAGGAGCATCTTTCCTACCATCAACAACCTTAGGTGTATCTTTCTTTGGTTGTGTTTTTCTTGCAATGATAGGGACATTTATATTTATGAGATTGTATTTTTTTTGCATCTAAAAAATAGCATGTTGATACCCCTTTAGATAATCTGATGTTTCCTCTCCATGATTATTTTTGTCTGATTGATCATGTTCTTCTTTATTCAAGAAAATTCCAGACATTTCTTCATCAAAACAATGAAAAGACCCTTCAGGAATTTCAGGATCATCTTCTTCATCAATCAATTTCTGTTGGAAAGGATGTCTCACTGGAGGATCATGTTGTTGATTTATATTTTCCCTTGGTCTTTGCTGATTATGACGTCTCCTAAACTGAGGGTTTCTAAATTGAGGTTCATGTTGTGTAGGAGGAGCAGATGTATTCCCAAGGGCTAATCTATCCATCAACTTTTCCATTTTTTTCATCATTGAATCCAGCTTATCCTAAGAAGTAGAGGAGGAAGGTTTCTCTTCTTCTTTCAACTTAGCCTTACCCATTTTTGAATTTTTAGCTGTTATCAAATTAACCTCCACCTTCACTGCATCATTTTTCATTTTAGCAAGTGAAGGGGATTCTCTTTCTCTCAATAGTATATAAAAATCATATTCAAAAGCTTTAGCATATCTCATCTAAGCTAAGGCTTGTGGCGGTTTCAAATGGGCAGGAATAGATTCATACACCTTGTTAAACCTTTTTGAAAAGTTTTGAACAGATTCATCAACATCTCTCTTCAAAGTGCTATACTCTGTGAGGGCTTGTACTCGATTAGTTCTATTTCCCCATTTTCTCAGAAAAGTATGTTCAAACTCATTCCAATTATGAATACTTCCAGCAGTAAGATATTTATACCACTTCCTAATTTCACCAGTAAAACTCTGAACAAACAACCTCAACTTAACATCTTCATCATCAACCTCATCCCTGTCTATAAAATCATTAAATTGGTCAACATTTTCTTCTATTTTGATGTCTTCATCACTTCACCAAGTTTTGATTCTAGCATCATATTTGCTAGGGAGGTCATGTTAAACAACTGGAAGAACAAGAGGGGCATATCTAGCAGGTGCAATAGGTAGAGGAGGTATATTACCAGCCATGGTTAAAGGGATTGTAGTAATTTTAGGGATGGTAGAAATAGAGGAAGAAAAATTGCTATGAGGAGGATTGTTTGGTCTTTGTGGTCCACTAACAATTGAACTCCAATTTGGAAGAGATAAACCAACTTTGCTTTTCAACAAGACTTCAAAAGGATAAAGCTCTTTGAATTTGTCTAAAGACTCTTTTTCCAACAATAACTCAGAAGTAACAACTTCCCAAAACTCTTATTTTTCTTCCTCTGTTACTAGAGCTAAGGTATCAATACCTCTTTTATGCAACTCTAAGATAATTTGAATTAGATATTTTTCACTTTCTGATCTAAACAAAACCTCTTGAATTTTATCCTCAACTCTTTTATCTTTGGGACTTCTTAAAATTTCAGAGGACAAGGATTTAGAATGTGATGGAGTACCTGATATTTCATAAATGCCTTTACTACCTTTGGAAATGGTGTTTGGATTGTCCACGATGGTAGGTGGATCTGGGTCAAGATTACTCCTTGTGTATCTACTTCTCAAAGCCACCTTTGATCATATAAATTTTGAATGGAGTCACCAAAGTAGTTGCAGCCTCGAAAAGCTTCCTAAGCTCCTGCTACCTTCAGAAGTTTAGCTTCAAAATTTCGGGAAAATATAATCTTCAGACTCCCAGCAGATGCACCAAAATGTTATCACAAAATTGGACCTGATAGGCTGCTAATCAAAACAATCTCATGTAACTATTTCAAACCAATATTTTGATTGAGGCTTAGCCTCCTCAACCTGAGAGGGCTCTCTAAAAGGGTTAATGATTTTTTATAAAAATATAGATGACTAACTCTATGTGGGGTAATAATCAGATAGATAATAAATGTAGGTTGAAAATCACACAACAAGTACACATTGGGCTTATGGAGTCAAAATAGTTTTAGTAAACCAATAAATCTACTTAACATGGAAGTTGAGGCATATCAGAGTTTTAGTCAAGAGATACACATGTGAAACTATAAAAAACATAGTGAGTTTATCTATATAGGAAGTCAGAGCATCAAAGATGAATTATGAGTAAAATATACAAACACCACTGCAATAGGATAATAAAATATGCAATTAGAACAAGAACATGCTAGAACTCCTTCTGAATCTCAAGTTGGCTAAGTAGAAATCTCTGTATTAGCTAAAAACCAGTGAATTACAATAAGCACAGTCTTTTGCTAAAAATGTCCAACCCTGGTACATTCGACTTCTTGGTCCTTTATAGACCATTTACAACATGAGATAATCTTATCTTTTGCTAGATACATCAAATTCTCGACTCTTGACACCTTGCATAACCATATGACATGGTATTTATTATAAAAAGACAACTAATCTACTAAATTGTCCTATTACAAATAGGATTCAAACTCCTTAATCACTTACCTATAACAAACTTATCTTAATTAAATTACATCATTTTCCAAATGTATTAACACATGGTCGAATCTAGATGATAGGCTTCAAATCTTTATGACCATAATGCTGACCTCCATCAAAGTAGGAAACAATCCCCTGTTTTCTAGGCATAGTGTCCTTTGCACTCTTGGAACATTCTAACCACCATGAACTTCATTATTTCGAGCTCCTTATCTGTTATAAATTGAATTAACACATGCCAAACCTCCTCCTTAAGCTCCAGCTATCCAAAACCATCTCCAAATTTTTCAAATGGGTTGTAATACACTGCGCTAAGAAAACAACACAATTTCGTAGCGTGTTTCGTAACGCTGCTCTTTTACCCTTTTTCCTCCAAAACTAACTTAATGATTGTCATTTTAACACCTTTGTTCTTTAACTTATCCTGAGTCAATTTCAGTTGTTTCTCCAAGTCCTCCACTTGATCTTGAAGTCTCTTGTTATTAGCTCTCAAGTGAGTATTTATTACTCTGACAAATTTGGCTTCCATTATTCCTGGGACTGTCCATGTGAAAAATTTCTCTGCACTGCTTGGAGTTTCAGAAATAGAACCAGTTTTACCTTCCCATAGTGCCTTCATTCTTTTGAACTCTTCTTTCTCAACACTATGCTTTCTAGCCCTCTTTCTCGTCACAGCAATTTCTTGGTTTTCCAACCTCAATTTCTCCTCAAGCTGTTGAAACTATTTCATTTCTTCTTTCCCTTTCTTTGTTCTATTGGCTGCATGCTTTACTATAGGTGATGAGAGATCAACCACTTCTTCAGGGGCTTTAGCTATCTCAATAGGTTCTTGAACTTCCTTGAATTTCTTAGCATACCTAGTTATAGGTTTTCTTTCTTGAAAGATGAAGGTTGCATTTTCACACTCAAACTCAAGCTTCTTTGTAGACTTAGCCTTCTTCTGTTTATGCTCATATTCTCCAACAAAATCAGCTTTAACAATGGGTGTCTCCTCTATGTCAATAGCATACAGGATGTCATCTAAGTTTCCCTTTATCATTGGGTTGTCCTCTGTAGTTGTAGCAACTGTTTTTCCTTTGTATTACACTTCTTGGCTTCTTGTTACTCTTTTTATTTCCTGCTTGCTGACATCTTGTTTCTGCTTTTCCTCTTTGGCAATCTTTAACCTCTATTTTGCAGGTGATGGAGTTGGTGTATCAAGCACTTGTTTTTGCTCTGTCCTTTTCTCAACTTGTTTCCTTGGCTTCAGTTTTGCAAATTCATTTGGTTTTGCAACCACAAGTTGAATCGACTCTGCTACTGGTGGTGATGGGGTTCCTTTAGTTTTAGGGTTTCTAGCAGCAGTTAGGGCTTCCAACTCAAAACCATTTATAAATAAAAAGGATGACCAATCCCTGCCTATCTTCTGAAGCTGATTCAAAATCAATAACTTCATCAAACCATGATGAAAAAATATGTTTCACAGCCTTCAGATTTTGCTTGTACTTTATTACCCATTTTTTCAAGACTCCTATGGAAATAAAAAGGCAAATCAAGTGAAATCTTACCAGTAAAATGCAGAAGCAGCTTGAAATGATATGTGTAAACCTTATGATTTATGCCTTCACATGTAAAATATCTTTGAATTTTGAGTAACAACTTTGCATAAGTGTATTTGATGCAGCTTCTAGGGATAGCATTACTGAGGTCCATATCTACATACTCAGGTTTCATGAACTATTTGCATGGCTCCATATCAAATTTGAAACCTTTAAACCAATTTTCTTGACCTCTAGGTATCTCTGTCACAGCAGCAATAATATCTGGTGAAATTCACACACTTAGCATCCCAACCTTGGAAGTTGTTGCATTGAAGTTCAAGGCAAATTCTTTGGAAACTTGTGTGTGTCAACCCTGCAACATTTCACAAAATTGAAGACATCCTACTCTTCTGAATGCCACCATCATTTTTGGGTCTTAATTATGGCCTTCATATCTTCAGGGTCATGTCTCAAGTAGTGTCTCCCTCTATGGAATTTCTTTTCCTCTACCATGCTTCACAAAAAACCTGTCAGTCTTGCTTGATAAAGTGAATCAACCTCGTTTGAATATGTGAAAAACAGCCTCGCTTGATTAGTTTATATCATCCTCACTTGATAAGGATGAAGAGAACCTTTGTATGGAACAACCGTTGGTTTGGCTTCACACTTCAGAGCTTAGACACTCGAATGGAGGCAAAGGAAAAAAGAATGACTAATTAGGAAATATTTTGAATTTAAAATTTCATCTCATAACTGAATGGTGCCTCATTCATACCCTATCATGATAGTGATGACTGCAACATGCGTAAGTACACTGAATCTCATCATTAACTGACTCATCATACCACTAACCTACCATTTCCTAATGGATTCTGACATATTTCAGCTCAAATGACAAGACAGTTTAGAAATCGCGCTTTCATAGCACCGACAGTGTATTTTTCCCTGTTTGCACTATGAAACTATTAGCACTTTCATAGCACAAATCAACCTTTTTGAACTAGTGGCACTACGAAAATGAGGTTTCTTGGCTAATTGACCAATTTTAAGACGAAACTTTAGGAAATGACCCACAAATGGAAATTATGGATATTTGACAATGAATGGACCTTAAAAAAGACTTTATTTGAACTTAAATATGGGATTTGAACTTATGAAAATGTAACCTACCCTTGATCAAATCCTAAATTTACTTCTAAACCTAATTTTGAACCATGACCAAAAACAAACTTGACACAATGATGTCTTGAAATTTTTTTTGGGTGATAACATTGTATTTAACTGCATGTCTTTGACAAATTCTAATTCAGTCACACTTCCCAATCTTGCATTGGTTGCCTTTGCATTGGTTTCATATTTATTTCTTGTTTTTGCATCTGCTAGAACGGAAGTTCGATATTGATAACCTCCTTCAAATATAGCCCATACATCTGCTCCAAGAGACTGAAGATAGGATGTTGTCCTTGTCTTCCAGAAGATTAAGTTTTTTTTCCGTTGAAGAGAGGAGCCCTGATAGATGTTGTCCCATATTTATTTCTCATCTTGGTTGATCTTCCTTATAGCAATTAAGCTTCTTTAGAAGGACCTGCTCTGATACCATTTTTTGGGAAAAATACTGAGAGGCGGGGGGGGGGTGAATCAGTATTTAGATCTTACTGATAATTTTAACCTTTTCTTTACTGAATTCCATACATGACTTTGATGAATTCAACTCACGTATACACGTGCATATGCTAAAAGTAACTTGTGTATACTGATATAATTTTATGGTTAGAAATATTTTTAGAAAAAATATTTAACTGAGCTTATCAATCATTCATCTTTGTTTAATCAGTAAATATGTGCAATAACAGTAGAATAAATCATCACATAAGAGAAACACACATGAACACCAAGATTTAAGGTGGAAAACCAATTCAGAGGAAAACCACTGTTGTTGTCGTCTTTGTCTTCAATATTTATTATGTGAAAAATTGCTTACAATATTGTACTGGTGCAGACTCATATGAGTATGCATGCATCTACCTGTAGAAGGGTGCAACCTTCTCTTGTTTTCCAGCTGCAACTGGAAGGGAGCTACAACCCCCTGATTTCATTTACTAGCCACTATTATAAGGGAGCTTCAACCCCCTGATCAAAACACCAGCTTCTACTGGAAGGAAGCTTCTACTTCCCTACTGAAGGCTTCAACACTCAGAACCACTACAGACCATGTTTCATCAATTTTCATACTGGATCACATAGCTTCAACTCAACCCTTCATAAAGATCAACAATAGTAAACTTAACCCAATACATCAAACCAAATAGTGAGATCGCTATAATCAGAACACTGTAATAACCAGATTTCAGAACCAATATGCAGAATCAAACTCAACCATGAACATTCATTATCTCAAAAAGCATACGCTACTTTTCTTCATTGAACCCGTGTGTATACACGCTTTCCTTAAAACCAACTTGCATATATATCTATAAATATCATTTTTTATAATATATTTAGTCATAGATCCATATTTGAGTCATTCAATCAAATATCTTTTCAGAATTGAAAATCCCTTGATCAGCCAGTCATCATAACACATATTTTCTCACTCATTGATCAAATTTGTACATAATCAACTTAGCAGCATATTCAGTAGTCAAGCAACCCAGATCTATATGAAGACTTCATTAACAGATAGCATAAAGATAGCAACAATAATAGAAAAACTCTGCAATGAGCTTCAGAAAAACCCTAACTTCCATACGCGCATTTTTTGAAGCAAACCCGCGTATATATGTGCTTTTACTAAGACGAACTAGCGTATAGATTTGTAAATATTAATTCAGAAAAAATGTTTTTAGATCTATATAACTTACCCAGATTCCTTCACTCCACTTCAGAAAACATGCACCAGGTCTCAGATCTAATCATCTCTTCAATGGATCATGCAAGAACATAGTTATTTTAGGTCTAGAGATCTTGATCCATAAATCTATCCAAGGGTGCACCATAACTTTAGATTTATCAATAAAACAAAGTTAAACCTATGAAAATATACTTCAAGGAGAAGTATTAGTGATAGCCCTTCCACATGCACACCTTTGCACTATGATCTTCTTCTCCTTATATAGATTTAGCCTTTACCAATACCATGAGTCAAAACCACATAGTTGTTGATGGTATTCTTGGACGAAATCAAATAGACGACATGATGCATAAACCTATGGGCTAATACCATGGTAATTCTCCCTGGTATTATCCTTTTCAAGTGCAAAAAGGCATACGA
Organism: Pinus albicaulis; assembly: GCA_034641835.2. NCBI lineage: Eukaryota > Viridiplantae > Streptophyta > Pinopsida > Pinales > Pinaceae > Pinus > Pinus albicaulis. The sequence goes on from CM076569.1 coordinate 924,550,352, forward strand.
GACTTGGATCGTTCTTATCCGCATATATACGTGATTTCTCCTGTACAAACACGCGTATACAAACTTCAATATAAATATTACCAAATATTTTGCTGGCATTACACATTTATTCTAATGGACTCCTGAGATTATACTGAAGACATATACTCCATATTTTACCAGAGAGTTTGCATCAAGGAAAACATATTAATACATAGGAATTATATTGCCAACAATACTTGCAGAATTATGCTCACTAGAAGTTCCAAGATCAAAATCATTTATTTCTCCAGATCTCAAAAAAGCCTTGGACAATCATTCCAAGGCGTTTGAAAGTCCCAAAGGACTCCCACCTATTCGTGATCATGATCATGCTATTCATTGGATTCGAAGAAGTGTTCCTCCAAACATCAGTCCTTACAGATATCCTTATGTCCAAAATAGTGAAATTGAACGTATGATTGAAAAAATGTTGGAGGCTGGTATAATTCAACCTAGTCAAAGTTATTTATATGCTCCAATAGTATTGGTGTACAATAAGGATGGACCATGGCACATGTGTCCAAATTATAGGGAGCTCGATAAGCTCACTATTAAAGATAAATTTCCCATTCTTGTGATTGATGAATTATTGGATGAATTACATGGAGCAATTTATTGTACCAAGTTGGATCTTCATTCAGGATATCAAGAAATTAGAGTGAAGACTAAAGTTATTCCGAAAATAGCATTTCAAACTCATGAGGGTCATTATGAATTTTTGGTCATGCCTTATGGCCTTACAAATGCACCTTCTACATTTAAAGGGTTGATTAATTCCATTTTAAAACCCTTCCTTAGAAAATTTGTGTTAGTATTTTTTGATGATATACTAATCTACAATAGGTCATGGAAGTATCATGTTCAACATGTTGACAGGGTGCTCAAACTACTGGAGGAGAAACAATTATATGCGAAAACCTCCAAATGTTTCTTTGGAGTACAAGAGGTGGAATATCCAGGTCATATTGTATCTCACGGGGGTGTTAAGGTAGACCCTAAAATAATTTAAGCCATTAAGGAATAGAAGGTCCCCATAACCATAAATAAGTTGTGAGGATTTCTTTGGTTAACAAAATATTATCGCAAGTTTGTTAATAGTTATGAGAGAATAGCAGCACCTCTAACAACATTATTGAAGAAAGATGCATTTTCATGGACTCCTGAAGCAACTAAGGCCTTTTAATATCTTAGAGAGGAAATGTGCCTAGCATTGTCTTAGCTACGCCAGACTTCACAAAAACCTTTATTTTCGAATATAATGCCTCAGGAAATGGAATTGGTGTTGTTTTAGTGCAAGAAGGAAGAACCATTGCTTTTGAAAGTCTTCCAATCAAAGGAAAGTATTTACAGAAAGCTATTTATGAGAAGGAAATGTTGGCAATACTACATGCACTAAAGAAATTGCGACCTTACCTAATGGGAAGACACTTCAAGGTAAAAAATGATCATGATAATCTTAAATACCTTTTGGAACAAAGACTATCCTCAGAAGAGTATCAAAAATGGGTCACAAAGATGTTGGGTTATGAATTTGAAATCATTTACAAAAAGGGGAAGCTAAATTTTTTTGCAAGCTAAATTTTTTTGCAGATGCACTCTCAATAAAGGATGAAGAGGTGGAAGCATTTCTTTGTGCCATTTCTATTATCTAACTAGATTGGATAACCAAAGCAACGGATGAATGGAATAATGAAGAAGAAGTGTGGACACTCATTCAAAAGCTGCAGCAAGATCCTAGTACATATGATACATTTATTTGGAAAAATGATTCCTTATGGTACAAAGATCACTTATATTTTTTTTATGAATTCCAAACTAAAGAAAAATATTCTTTTGGAATTGCACACATCTCCCTTAGGAGGACACTTGGGATTTTTGAAAACTTACCACAGGTTGAAGAAATATTTTTTTGGGATGGCCTTAAATCTGATATTCAAAATTTTGTGGCGGAAGGGTTGGTTTTCCAACAAAATAAATTTGAGAAAATTAATAGCCCGGGTCTTCTACAAATTTTATCCATTCTAAGTCAACGTTGGGACGAGGTTTCAATGAATTTTATCAAAATTTTACCCAAGTCTTAAGGAAATAGTGTCATCATGGTGGTAGTTGATAAACTTACCAAGTATGCACACTTTTGTGCATTATCTCATTCATTTAAAGAAAGTACAATTTCTATTGCATTTATGGAAACAATTAAAAAGCTACATGGAATCCCAAATATTATTGTAAGCGACAGAGATCCCATTCTTATTGGAAATTTTTGGATATAATTATTTTCTTGTTTGGTGCTCAACTAGCTCATAACTCATCTTATCATCCTCAAACCGATGGGAAAGCTGAGATAGTGAACAAATATTTGGAAGCATATCTTCGTTGGGTTGTATCTGATAAACAAAAACAATGGGTCAAGTGGTTACTGTTTAGTCAATTTGATGTCTCAAATTTATATCATGAATTATCGACTGAGGTTAGTAATTTGATGAAGTGTGGTGCACTATATATGCTTAGGTAACCTTGTTTTCTTCCTTCATTGTGTATGTTTATGTTGTTTTGGGAATTTGGCATCTTATGTCTAAAATTGGTTTAAGAAATGAAATATTTAGATGCTCATGAATAATCAAATATAAATGTATTTTTAATGATGAAAACTAATTCTTAAAGAAGGAAGAAAAGGAAGTGTTAGTTAACTAATCTAAATTGCAGAAAAATAAATCAAACTTTGAATTAATAGGCTAACAAAAACATCTATGAGAAATATAAAGCTAGTTTAAAATAGAGAATTATTCTAAATATAATTGCATTCAAATGACAAGATGAATTCATTCCCTATCTTATCCATTGAAAGCTTTAGTCATATGAAAATAGAGCATTTGTTCTATTTTAAAAAAACACAACTCTAATTTAATTATGTCTTATCTCAATCTAATTCTAATCCATGGATTGAAAGCATAAATCCTATTACTAAGGATTTAAATGACAATGCTGATTGAAATAAAAAAACAAATACAAAGCATGTTTAAAGGAAATTACAACTGTTGTATGACCGAATACCCAAATTTGATCCAATTGGAAAATGACAGAGCCACTTTCTTGAGACGACTTAGTGAGCACAAGATTACACTGCTAATTGGAAACTTTTTTAAGAATGAATTCATGAAACTAATCTATAAATAGTAAGCAGTTTAAACTATGAATTGACAGGAATCTAGCTATGAAGACAGTGTGAATTTAACTATGATTGACAAGAGAAAAAATAATGAATCAATCAAGAAATTAAATAACATAAATAAAACTACAAAACAGTTTAAAACATCCTTTCTATTCAGGGGACCTCTACAGTAGAATTAGTTGAAAATATAATAGACTACGTGTGCATCAAAGGATCTGGAAATATTCTATTATTATCAAAACAGAGTTTCAAAAACATACACCGAATTATCAAGAAATTAGGACTGTCTCTCGATTTCAAAAGATCGGTATTTATACAAGTTTCATATTTGACTATTTGAGGCATTTTCGCTTATAGATAACAAATAGAACTGAATTCATAATTCTGGATAGAAGAAAATTATTTAATGGCCATCTCTCAATTTTCTACGTCAGAGAAAATTGAGAGTATTTCATTCACATATCTCATTCTTTGACCTACCTTGACCTTGAGTGTAGGCACAATTTCTCTTTAAATTCGAACAGGTGGATGGGATAATATCTATGCGTGGATCATTCCAGAGATACCCATGTGACCTGCTTTCTTATTTTCTTCTCAAAATATGTCAAACCATAACAATAGTTGCAAAAACAATGATTAGATGCAGAATTGCACACATTCTCTTGTTAATTACAGAAATTAATATAAATAATAAGAAACATCATAATATAAAGTATAGATATTTTAAATTCCTTCTATGATGTTGAATATGTCAATTATCATTGATTTGAGTCATGACTTTGTGAAAATGAAGGAAGAAATGATGAAAAAGGGTGTCAAATAAAGAATAGTTTTGAGGTTCAACATACCCCCACTAGGAGACCATTGCATGTCCTCATGTAATTCCCAAAATTGTCAGCCTTAGCCTCTTATTGCATTTGTTATGATACGTCTACTAATAGATCTAGCTTCCTCTTATTTCCTTTCCTTGAATTTTTTTCCATTCTATGTTTCCTCATAAGGAGTTTTTATTTTAGGAGTTGACTTTCTTGTTCAGATATTTATTATTTTTCTTCAGCTTCTTATTATTTTTATACCACAGCCCTAGATGTAAGAGAGTGTTATCATTGATGACCTTCTCCAACTGATTATGTTCCTTCAAGTTTTCATTTTCTTGTTTAATGTGCATGTTCAATATCTCCAACTCATAAATTTCTTTCTTGAGGGTGTTTCCCAGAGGTTCTTGTGGACTGATATGTTGTTCTTACAAACTTGGATTTTCTTCTGCATGTATTTTCTCCAATGACTCAATATAGTCATATATCTCCTGTTGTGCTGGGTCAAATTCTAGGGATTTCTTGCTTGGACTGTGTAAAGGACTATGTATAGGAGAGTGTATAGGACTGTGTGCAGGAGAGATAGTGATGGGCGATGGCACTTGGGTTTCTTCATCTAAATTAACAAATTATGCCTCCTATGATGGTGTTTTCTTCAATTTTTTATGAAGTCTAGAGCTTCTCCTTGGATTTGGAGGATTTAAATCTTCTAAACTTGTAACCTTGCCCTTTTTCTCTACATTGTCTCTCTTTTTTACTCCACTTTGTTTCTTATTTTCCATTAACTCTGAAATGGTGAGTTCTTGTTGTTGTTGTTGTGTTTGAGGTGAGGATTTCTTCTCAATACATGTATCAACATTTTTCCTTCTATTTTTTATGGTTTTTTCATCCTTAGGTTGTTCTGGTTCATCTTGAAAGTGATTTCTGATTAGGAAACATTCCTAGGAGTCTCATACACTTTTTAGATGGAATTCGATAACTATTTTTACCATTCCATGATGGTGCATGGTATTGTATATGAATTTCACTCTTTTCTTCACATTTGTTGACATTTTATTTAGACTTTTCGGCAAAAATTATGGGAGGTTATTTCTCCATCCTACAAAAATTTCATTAACAATAGGGCATGATAAAAAAACATATAGCCAAATATGCCTTCGCAAGTAACAAAATTTTGTAAAATTAAAAACATATTTCTCCATTTGTTTCTAAGTGTTGAATTGCGAATTCATTTCTTATAAACAGAAGTGTCCACACATGGATTCTTTAGAAAAAATTTCCATTCTTCGTTGTGAATTTCCTTGTTCTTGAACCATATCTCGCCAGTTCTCAAAGGTTCCTTAGTTTCGACCACAAAAGGCTTTTGTCACTGAGAATTTTATATCTCCAATTTCGACCTTTGTCTTGTGGAAAGATCTTGCAAAGGACTTGGTGACCGCCTTATGAAATCCATCGAAATTCTCTGTAACCCAATGCCATTTCACCTTCCACAACATTTCCTTTACCTGAAGATAACCTTCCATGAATTATGTTCTCATAGGTTCAGTTCTTACTATGAGACCCATGTCTCTATCATGAGGAGTTTCACCTTCAAAAATATTCTTGTTTGATCAAGTGAATTGAGGTTACGGCTTTAGGTTAAGGATGTTGAGGGTTTGTAGAGAAGTACGGGTGAAATAGATATTCAAAAATGGTTTAGGAACATGGGTGAGTGGGTTACGGAATTAACACATGACCGTTAATCATTAATGGGAAAACTAGTATGGATTATTATGAGATATGATACGGATGTTGTGGTTGGATTATAAAATTGTGATGCGAATCCAAATACAATCAATTCTAATGATGACAAATTGAGGCAACATATGATCATCTAATCTATATACTATTTTTTTTGGTCTTATTATTTAAAGAAATTTTCGTAACATACCTTGGAACTAACCTTTGTTTCTCTTTTATTTGTGTTGATTCTTCAGGTATCCTTTCAACATGATCTTCAATGGAGTCCTTAATTTCTTCTATTCAGTATGTTTGCTTCAGTAGGTTGTAAGAAAATGTAACAGAGCTGAAGAATGTGACGACAGCTGTAGAATCTCCTGAGAGTTGCAGAATTGTAGCAAATCTGTAGCTACTTCTTTTATTTCTTCAGAGAAAGAAAGGGAACAAAGAATTTGAGATTTTAGAATGGGAGAAAATATACTATGTCAGAACTTTGATTTTCTTCTTGTATTTTCTGTGTAAGGATGCCAATCATTGATTTGTTTTCATACTTATACAATTATTTTTATTTTTTTTCTTTGAATTATATATATATATATATATATATATATTAAATTTTTTTTTATATTAAATATGAGAAAAAAAATAAGACTAAGTTGGGGGAGAAGAAGGGTTCTTCTTCACCAACTTCATATCAGTATTGTTTTGATATTTTTTGATAAATTCCTCCTTTGTAATTGGCTTATGATATACTTTTAATCGATTTCCATTCACAAGAAGAGGTACCTTTTCTTCAATAATTTTCCTTATCCTGACTACTCCATTCTCAAATAATTTTTGATCTCATAAGGCCCAAGCCAATGAATCTGAAATTTTCCTTAGAAGTCTTTGAACTTTGAATCGAACAAAAGTGCCCAATCTCCTACTTGAAACTTTCTTTCTTTTATGTACTTATCATGCCATATGGACCTTTGTTGTTGGATTAGACTGGTTCTTTGAACTGCATCTTGCCTGATCTCATCAAGCTCATTAAGTTGCTCCATTCTGTGATTTTGGGCTTCTGATAAATTAAGTCCCAATCTAACTGCTATCTTGAAGGTTTTGATCTAAAATTATATAGTAAATAGGACTTTCTTCCCATAAACAAGTTCATAGGAAGTATTTCTTGGTGTATTCCTCCATGTAGTCCAGTAGGCCCATAAGACTTCTAGAAGCCTATCTGCCCAATCCTTCCTATGTAGATGTATAGTCTTTGTGAGGATTGCCTCAATCACTTTATTGGTGGACTCCACTTGACCATTTTCTTGTGGATGATATGGAGTAGAATTTCTATGTTTAACCTTGTATTCATGCACAATATTTTGCACCACCTTAGATATAAACTGAGATCCCTGATCTGTCACAATTTCCCTTGCGATAGCAAAACGAGTGAAAATATCCTCAAAGAGAAATGAAACTACAAAATTTTCATTAGCAAGAGAAAGTGATTTAGCCTCTACCCATTTAGTAACATAGTTAGTGCAAACCAGAATGTACCTATTTTTTCTTGATGGTGGATTGATTGTTCCAACAAAATCCGGGGCCCATTTTTCAAATGGTTCGATGAGTACATGAGGTTGTAAGGGAATTTCATATGTAGGAACATGTTTCCCCATTATTTAATAGTTGTCACACCATTTTATATACTCTTTGACATCTTTAAATATGGATGGCCAATAATATCCTAAATGAAGGATTTTATAGGCAGTCCTCTTATCAGAAAAGTGTCCACCATAAGGTTCATCATGGCATGCCTTCAAAATTTCAGGAATTTCATCTTCTTGAACACATATTCTGATGATGAGATCTGGACCCGTTTTATACAATTCATCATTAACCCATGAGTATAATGCATTTTTTTTAATAATTCTTCTTTTCTCTCTAGGAAACAAGTGTGTTGGTAATTTACCTATAGCTAAATAGTTATCAATATGTGCAAACGATGGAGATTTAGTAGATATTTCAAAGAGATATTCATCAAGAAAATTATCCTCTACTAGAGTATCATTATTGTTGTTTTTTATTCTAGACAAGAAATAAGCAATTGTGTTTTGTTTTGCAGGTCGGTCTAAGAATGGTGATGTTAAATTCTTGTAGGAGTAATAACCATCTTGTGATCCTGCTATTAGTGATATATTTATTCATGAAATACCTAATTGCAGAATGGTCTATGTGAATAAAGGTTTCATATCCGGTGATGTAATGTCTAAATTTATTAATAGCATGGACAATAGCTAGAAATTCCTTTTCAGTTACAGTGTAATTTAACTCAACAAGATTCAAATTTTTACTTGTATAATAGATGGCATATGGAATCAAATATTTTTATCCTAATATAGCTCCCAAAGATGTATCTAAAGCATCTGTTGAAATGTGAAAAGGTATTTTCCAATTTGGACCTCTTAAGATGGGTGCTTCAGATATTTTTCTTTTAAAGTTTCAAATGCCAAATGGCAATCAAGATTCCAACTAAGTTCACAATCTTTGGTAATTAGTTTGAAGATTGGAGATTCTATCTTGGTGAAGTTTTCTATAAATATTCTATAGTACCTTGTAAACCCTAGAAAACTTCTAACATCTTTTTGACAGCTTGGAATTGATAATTTGGAGAGGAATTAAAATTTATATGAGTCTACTTTAATTCCATCCCCTCAAATGTGATCTCCTAAAACAATTCCTTCAGTAAACATCATAAAGTATTTTTCTTGACTTAATGAAAGATTTTCTTCTTTGCATCTTTTAAGAACCTTTTCCAAGTTTTCAAGAGTCTCTTCAAATGAATTTCCATAATATGTAAAATCATCCATATATACTTCCACATAATCATGTATTAAATCAGAGAAAATTCCTAATACCACCTTCTGGAATGTTGCAAGTGCATTGCACAATCCAAAAGGAAGTACTCGGTAAGCATAGGTTCCCCATGGATAGGTAAATGTGGTTTTTTCTTGGTCTTCAGGTGCTACTTGAATTTTATTGTAACCACTAAAACCATCCAAAAATGAGAAACACTTATTTCCTGCTAATGTATCCAATACTTGATCTATGAAAGGAAATGGGAAATGATCTTTTAGAGTAGCTTTATTCAGTTCTCGATAATCAATGCATACACTCCATTTACCATTGTTTTTAGGTATAATCACCAAGGGAGAAACCCACTAACTATCTGAAATTGTATTGAGGAATTTTACATTCAACAATTTTTGCAGTTCTTCTTTCACAATTCCCATAAGATTTGGGTTCATTCTTCTTTTAGATTGTCTAATAGGCCTAGAGTTTTCCTCAATCTACATATGATGTATACAAGTCTTAGGACTATTTCCTTTCATGTCAGTGTACTCCCATGTATATGATGAGGAGTGATTTTCTAATGTTTTTATTAACTCTTATTGTTGGAATTTCTCCAAGTTTTTGCTTATGTTTAAATATTTCCCTAGAAATATTTCAAATGTAGAGTTACCAAATTCTTCCATAGAATATAAAGACATATGTCTAGATGAAAAGTATTCAATATTTCATTGTTCTTGAAAACTTTAATCATCTTCACATTGTGAAGATGTTTCAAAGTTTACTATTGAATTTAAGATTTGACTTTCTTCACTAATATGAGAAATAGAAAAGAGAGGTTGTATCTCATTATCATCATCCATCCATTCTTCATCTCCTATTTCTGTGATTTTTTTTGCTGGAGGATATAGAGTGAATTTATTTGTTGAGTTGCCATCAGAAATAAACATATCACCAGATCTACAACAAACGAAAGAATAAAATGTAGCTAACCAAGGTCTTCCTAAAATTAATGGATGTCCCCCTAGGTTTTTCTTGGGAGTTATGATCATGAAGTCAACTGGATATTCCCAAGAATATAAGGACACATATATGTCTTCTAATACACTATCTAGCTTGATTACCGATATGTCTGCTAACCGCAGTAATTTTGGTGTATACTGAAGGTTTAGAAGCCTAAGTTGTTCCATATTTTTCTTTCTCATGATGTTAATGGTTGATTCTATGTCAATTAATGTATTTGGAATCTCAATTCCATTGATATGTGTTTTTACATATGGACTGCCTAGGTCCAAATATTTGTGTATGCCTATTTTTCCCATCATAGTGTCAGCAATTTTTCCTACTAACTGAATCCTTTTTATTTCTTTTGTTTTTCTTCCTGATTTTTTCATGCTCAACTATCTTATTGTTTTGGCTAAAATAGAAATCTATTTAATGGTTTGTAGTAAAGAAATTTTGATATATACATTCTTCAATTCATCTAGAAAATCATAATTAGGCAACAAAATTTGTTTTTCTATCCCTCTATCAATTTGTAATCTTTCGGGAAAAGGAGGATTAGAAATAGATACTGAAGGTTGATTTATTATAGGATTTGAGTTTATTGGATCTTTTTGTTTTTCATTTTTAGAATTTTGGTTTTGTTGAAGATATTTCACTTCTTTAGAACTTTTATTTTGCTGTACAGAAATTTCTTCATCAAAATCATCTTTCTCTTGAATAACAACGGAAGGGTTTCCCATTTCTAATACTCTACCAAATCTAAGTTGGATACGGTTAAGATCTAGTGGAGTAATCATGTAATCTAGAAAAATTTGTCCTTCTATGTTATAGGAATTTTGAGCATTTTTGTTATTTGGGTTTGGTAATGGTTGGGCCAATAGTTGATTTGATATTTTCAGAAATGGTAATGAAAGTTGTGGATTCAGATTTTGAATTTGGGGTGGTTGATTTTGTTGTGGAAATTTTTTGGGAGGATAGTTTGGATAGGGTTGTGGATACTGGTGATACTAAGAGTATATACCATAAGGATTTTGCATCCCTTGTGTCTAGGGTTGAGCCTAGGACCAAGGTTGTTGCCATGATTAATTCTTGTTATTTGGTGGGGGCTGATTATACATTTGGTTATTAAAACCTTGAGTTTTTGGCCCTTTCCATGGTCCTATAGAGACAAAAAAAGGATCTACTACAGATGGAGTTACTTCTTCTTCTTCTTGAAAGACATCCTTAAGACCTAGTATAGAGGGACAATTTTTTGTTTAATGATTTTCTGCACAAATAACACAATTTTCTATGACTTTTATATCAAGAGGAAATTCTATTAAAGGATGTTTCTTTCTGCATTTAGGACAGAAAATAGTTAAGGAATCAGTTTAATATTTTTGTTTGTTTTTTAATTTCAGGGTGTCTATTTATTCATTGAGACTCCCTAAGATATCTGTTTTAAATTCATCAAGAATATTTCAAATTTCTTCCCTACTCACTATTCCAGTCACAGATTTATTCACTCTAGAGAGAATAGGATCTCTTATAGTTTTCCTAGTTTTTTACTTTCCTCTCAAAAGATGAATGTATAATTCAGTAATTTCAGGTAATGGAAGTTGAGAGATGTCTCCCTTTCCCATCATTTTTTCTTGATGTTGGTAAATTAGGCTAATCTATATTAATTCAAAAAAAGAAACATTAGTTATGATACAGGTTGGGTTGGTAATTTGTGCTTAACCAATCCCAACCTTAGTTGCGTGGTTTCGGGGCTGCCTCTGTGGAGGAAACCAACCTGGAAAATACTTGAAACAAGAAATTACAAAATGCGCAGTAGCAATGGTGTATCCAGAAATTATAAAATGTTCAGAAGCATAAGTATAACTTGATATTCTGTGGTAATAGCATACATGAAAGGACCAAGAAAGAACTGAGCTACTTTGCAATACTTAGTCTTCAGCTTCATCATTACTGTCAGTTTCTTCCTCCACTATGGGGCAGGTGTACACCTATGCAGCCACTTCCTCTATATCCATCGATGGATGCGTAGGTTTTGGGACCGGTGTGTAGAGGATGGGAGTGACCAGATACTATGTGTCAGGGATGTGCATCCAAGTGCCTTCAGAATCCATAGTCCATACATATGATTCATTATCCTCATCCTCTTGAGCTGGCATAGGGTCATTCTTGCGAGGCAGGGGGTGCGCCTGGTGTGTGATAGTAGACTTTTGAGGACCACATCTACCTCTCTGCGAAGTTTGCATAGGGCCTCCTCCTCCTGCTCAAGGTCAGGGCTTTGTCTAGCATAATTTCCTGAGGAGGAGCCTTCAACGGACTCCAGATGATTTTCTGTCCCATAGTGATAACAATTGGGGAGTGTCGCTCTCTACCCTCCATGGATGGTTCTTTGGCGCAACCTAGGAGCCATGTCATGCTGAAGCAGAGGAGTGGCAGAGATGGAAGTATGAACAGCAAGGGGAGAGAAACAGAGAAGGGGAAAAGAAAGTGGACAGGGGGAACTATGAGAGGGAAATAAAGGTATAATCAGTGCACACAGAAAATAATACTGGAGGAATAGATGGAGTTGGGATAAGAAGCACATGCTAGATAAATTGCATCTCGGAGGAGTCTACGTAGTGCAGCTCTAGGAAGAGGGCTCCACAGCAGGTTGATGGCACAGAAGGGCAAGAAAAGAATCAATAGGAAAGACTGAAGGAAATGATTGTGTGTCTCTTTGTGCTGAGGGTATTTCCTTTTAAAAGGTCTGTGACACATGCGAGGAAGTAGGTCATGATTTAGCCTCGCACATAGCTACATTTCATAGTTGATTTCCTGAGTGGGCTCGAGCGGAGAGTTATGGTTGAATGGCATATCAATCCAAGTAATCATTTAGGATGATTTATGTAGAGAGGTACCCTAGAGGGGGTGACATTATACAAGCGTATCTTCATCACCCCTTATCCCATTCATCTCATGCAAATGGTCACTATTTTAAAGATCCACATTGGGTGAGGACCTACTTGCAGATCTTTGTCCTTATGGGCGTGGGAGAGATGATTGTCATTCATACTACTATTTTCAACCACATCCAAGGCCCTTTCCCATCATGTTAACAATATCTATCCATTCATATTTTATGGCTTTCAACAAGAGAGATTTTAAAGTATCTTGATCGAAGTTTTCCATTTTAGCTTGCTTTAAATTATAACTGAATCTTTCAATTAAATCTTCCACATTTTCATCCTCTTTTTTCATCACTTTAAATACTTCATCATTTCTGTTAATAGGGGTGAAATAATCTAGATATCTATGTAAAAAATTTCTTTTCATCTCATCCCATGTCCTAATAGTTTGTGTTATCAAACCCATGAACCATATTAGAGTTGCACCCTTTAGTGTTGCAAGGAATAGCTTCAAATTTTTAGAGTCTTGTAAGTAGTCATAAGAAATTAGGGGAATTTTGAGGTCTAAAATGGGCCTCCTAAGGAAAATGTATAGCAAAAATGAACTTTATTATAACCAATAGGATTCAAGATGATGATGTCAACCCTGGGGGATGATTCATCATTTTTTAAGTAAAAGGGTAAAAGGATTAAAAACTAATAAATTAATAAAAATAATTTTTCAACTCGTATTTTTAACTTATCTCCCAATTTTTTTACTAAAATATCGAGCGGGAGTACTCGTTGGATGAAAAAGTTGATCCCTCATCTAAGGAGTACCCATGTTGCATACTTTTGAGGACCCTGGTACATGAAAAATGAGAAATACATGAAAAAATGTGATTGCAATCACGTTTTTCATGTATTTCTCATTTTTCATGTAGTAGGGTCCATTTAAAGTATGAAACATGGGTACTTCCTGGATAAGGAATTAAATTTTGCATCCAACGAGTACTCCCACTTGAAATTTGAGTAAAAACTTTGGGATATATGTTGAAAATACAAGTTGAAAAAGTAGTTTTTTCTTTTTTCCCTCTAAAATTTGATGATGTAATCAAATATTATTTTATTATTTCCACTATTATTTTATAATTTCCTTAGGAGGCCCATTTTAGACCTCAAAATTCCCCTAATGATCTACATAAAACTTCAAATTCAAATAAAAATGTTTCAGGATCCTTAATCCTTAATCCATGGAAATTGGGAAGGATAGAATGTGAAACGATTTTCATTATATAATTTGTATCATCATCAACTATAGGAAATCCAATAGAGTTAGGATCTCCTTATCCTCTACCTCTTCCTCCACCTAGTCCTCCACCTTGTCCTCCACCTCATAATCTTAAGTTTTCTCCATTCAAAACTTCTCATTCTCCTTCTCTTGTCATTGTAGATTCCTTGGGACTAATGTAGGGTACTAATTGAGGAGTTAATTGTTCTCCTTCTAGTTCTTCTATTAATGGGATATTGAAGTAAGTGTCTTCTTCTTCTTCCTCACTAGGGATTCCTAACTCTTAAGCTAAAATATGTCCTCCGGTAGAGGTGAAAAAGGTTACTCCTTATGTTGGAGATCTAGGATCTTCCTCTTCCAAAACTGCCTCAGTAGATGAAGTTGGAGAAGCTCCAGGTTGGATTTTTGACCTTAAGACTTTAGGGAGTCTATGTCTTCAGGTGAAAAACTGGAATATGAGTTTGAGATGGTGGTGTGGCACTACGTGGTCATGGTGGAGTGAGTGGTGTTGCTGGAATCAAACTTCTACCTCTAGCTATGAATCTACCCCTAGAGTCTCTTTCTCTACGCATATCATTTTTTTTATGTAAGGAATAAGCCTTCCTAATTACACTTCCCCGAAAATGGCGGGAAAATGTTTATTCAATTTGATGTCTCAAATTTCTATCATGAATTATCGAGCAAGGTTAGTAATTTGATGAAGTGTGTTGCACTATATATGCTTAGGTAACATTGTTTTCTTACTTTGTTGTGTATGTTTATGTTGTTTTGGAGATTTTATATCTTATGTCTAAAATTGGTTTAAGAAATGAAATATTTAAATCATAATGAATATTAAAATTTAAATTAATTTTTAATGATGAAAACTAATTATTAATGAAGGAAGAAAATAAAGTGTTAGTTAAATAATCTAAATTGCATAAAAATAAATCAAACTTTGAATTAATAGGCCAGCAAAAACATCTATGAGAAATATCTAGCTATTTTAAAACAGAGCATTGTTCTAAATCTAATTGCATTCAAATTACAAGATGAATTCATTTCCTGTCCTATCCATTGAAAGCTTTAGTCATATGAAAACAAAGCATTTGTTCTGTTTTAAAAAAACACAACTCTAATTTAATTATGTTTTATCTTAATCTAATTCTATTCCATGAATTGAAATCATCAATCCTATTACTAAGAATTTAAATGACAGTGATGATTGAAATAAAAAAACAAGTACAAAGCATGTTTAAAGGAAACTACAACTCTTGTATGATCGAATACCCAAATCTGATCCAATTGGAAAATGACATAGCCACTTTCTTGAGACGACTTAGCAAGAAAAATATTACATAGCTAATTGGCAACTAATTTAAGAAAGCATTCATGAAAGTAAAAAACATGTTTAAAGGAAACTACAACTGTTGTATCACCAAATACCCAAATCTAATTCAATTGGAAAATGACAGAACCACTTTCTTGAGATGGCTTAGCGAGCACAAGATTACACAGCTAATTGGAAACTAATTTAAGAAATAATTCATGAAACTAATCTATAAAGAGTAAGAAGTTTAAACTATGAATTGATAGGAATCTAGCTATGAAGACAATGTGAATTTAACTATGAACTGACAAGAGCAAAAATAATGAATAAATCAAGAAATTAAATAACATAAATCAAACTACAAAACAATTAAAAACCTCCTTTCCATGCAGGGGCCCTCTACAAAAAAATGAGTTGAAAATCTAATAGACTACGCGCACATCAAAGGATCTAGAACTGGTCTTCTTATTATCAAAACAGAGTTTCAAAAATATACACCGAATTATCACGAAATTAGGACTATCTCCCGGTTTCAAAAGACTGGTATTTATACAAGTTTCAGATTTAATTTTTTGAGGTGTTTCTACTTACAGATAACAAATAGAACTAAATTTAGAAGTCTAGATGGAAGAAAATTCTTTAATGGCCATCTCTGGATTTGCTACAACAGAGAAAATCGAGAGTATTTTTTTCGCATATCTCGTTCTTTGACCGACCTTGACCGCGAGAGTAGGCACGATTTATCATTGAATTCGAATAGGTGGATGGGATACAATCCATGTGTGGATCATTCCAGAGATACCCATGTGACCCGCTTTCTTATTTGCTTCTCAAAAACTGTCAAACCATAACAATAGCTATAGAAACAACGATTAGCTGCATAATTTCACACATTCTATAGCTAATTATAGAAATTCATTTAGATAATAAGAAACATCATAATATAAAGTAGAGATCTTTTAAATTCCTTCTCTAATGTGGAATATGTCAACTATCATTGATTTCAGTCATGAGTTTGTGAAAAGGAAGAAAGAAACGATGAAAAAGGGTGTCAAAATAAGAACAATTTTGAGGTTCAACAGTTACCTCTGGCTAAATGGTGGTATAACACTTCCTTCCATGTTGCAGCAAAAATGACCCCATTTACGGCACTTTGTGGATATCATCCACCATCCATCACATCATATTTAAGAGAAAATTCGAAGGTTCAAGTAGTGGAAGATCACATCGAGCATCAACAACAACTTCTCCAACTCTTAAGGGATAACCTAAATTTAGCACAAAATTGAATGAAACAATAGGCATATCAACATTGCAGTGAGAGAAGTTTTGATGTAGGAGACTAGGTATTTTTACAGCTACAACCATACAAACAAATGTCCCTCAAGCAAGCTAAGAAGAATAATAAATTATCACCAAAATACTATGGTCCTTACAAGTTGTTACAAAATATTGGTACTATGGCATACAAATTGGAGCTTCCTGCTTCATCTCAAGTGCACCCAAAATTCCATGTTTCATGCTTAAAAAAGGTTATAGTGACAAACCTATAGTTCAAACAATATTTCCAGAACTTGATGAGGAAGGAAAAGTCATATTGGAACCTAAAGCAGTCACGGAAACAAGAACTCGATAGCTATGAAATTGATCAATTTCAAAGTATCTTATCAAGTGGAAGAACTTACCCACTGAATATTCAACATGGGAGGATGAGAATCTTATACAAAAGTATCCAGAGCTACTCAAGTGTTGAGGACAACATTTTTTCACAGGAGAGGGGCATGTTAGGTCCCTATATTACTAGTGTAGTCCCTTATTGTTGGTATTGTAGCCCCCTTATTGTTATTTTTGTACACCTGTAGCCCCCATTTGTTATTATTGTGCCCCATAAACCCCACTACTGTTATTGTTGTTCCCTTACATTATTATTGTTAGGTAGGCTAGGATTATATTATTACCCCATGGAATCCTATATAGATAAAGGAGGCTTTGTCATTTGAATCATCCAAGAATTGTTCATTTATGTAATGTAAAAGATGTTTCCCCCTCGAAGTGGTTGATTCCTAAGGCGTTGATCTCTCTTTTCTTCTATTTTTGGAGTTCATTTCATAACAATGACCTTCACAAATTCTAATTTAGCCAAGCTTCTTAAGAGATAATTGACTGTCTTTCCATTGGTCTCATATTTTTTCTTCCATACATCACCTGTGGGAATGGAGGATGGGTATTGATATCCACCTTCAATGATTGGCCATACATTAATTACAAGAGACTATAAATGTGCTCTCATTCTGACTTTCCAAAATACAAATTTAGTTCCATTAAACAAAGGTGGCCTAATAGAATATATTCCCTCTTGACTTCTCATCTTGATGGATCTCCCTTTAAGTGATCAAGATTCTTTGCGGGACTTGCTCTCATACCAATTGTTGGGAAAAATACTGACAAGGGGGTGAATCAGTGTTTTTAAATTCAAAATTCAAAATTCTAATATTCTGAAACAATATATGCTATTTTCATTAATACAACCTATGTATGTATGGTACCTCAGAGAAGGAAACCAACATATATCTAGTTAGATCTAAGACTTTTATGATCCATAATGTAGATAGAAAATCTTTCGGATTAATCACATCATTGGGATTTGGTCTAATCAAGCCCATTCAAATTGACGAGCTTTATTAGCCGTTCACTTTCTGTATAGGGAAATTATGTTAGATCTAATACTTTTGTGATCCATAATGTAGATAGAAAATCTTTCAGATTAATCACATCATCAGGATTTGGTCTAGTCGAGCCCATTCAAATTGACAAGCTTTATCAGCCATTCCCTTTCTGTATAGGGAAATTATGTTAGATATAAGACTTTTGTGATCCATAATGTAGATAGAAAATCTTTCATATTAATCACATCATTGGGATTTGTTCTAGTCGAGCCCGTTCAAATTGACGAGCTTTATATCCATTCCCTTTCAATATAGGGAAATTATGTTAGATCTAAAACTTTTCTGATCCATAATGTAGATAGAAAATATTTCAGATTAATCACATCATTGGGATTTGGTCTAGTCGAGCCCATTCAAATTGACGAGGTTTATTAGCTATTCCCTTTCCATATAGGGCAATTATGTTAGAACTAAGAATTTTGTGATCCATAATGTAGATAGAAAATATTTCGGATTAATCACATCATTGGGATTTGGTTTTAGTCTAGTTCACTGATTTTTCTATTAGATGGTGATCTTTTATCATTACATCCATAGATTAGTTACTTTTAGTATGTATTAAAGAACATAAAGAAATCACAACAAATGAAAAACACACATAGAGCAACAGGATTTTAGGTGGAAAACCAATGTGGGTGAAAACCACCATTGTTGTTGTCTTTGTCTTCATTCTTATAATATAAAGAAATATATTACATTTGTACAGATATAGGCTCTTATCAGTACACAGGAACCCACATGAAAAATTCTTCAACTTTCTCTCATTCTCCAGCACCCACTAGAAGGGAAATACACACCCTTTAACATTTTTACCGACTCCTACTGAAAAGGAGCTCCTACCCCCTTTTTGAAGACTACAACTCTTGGCTCCTTGTGGACCACTTTTTTCAGAATATCTCATACTAGATTCACCTGTTAAACAACCATCATATAACATATAGGCCACCTTTCATCAAATTTTCAAACTAAACCCATATCAACCACAAACCCAAAAAAACATATAAAATTAAAGAATTGAATTTGAGACACTGTCAAACTACAAATCAACTGAATTTCTAAAGCATCGTCATTGAATGCAGAACCCAACTAGAAACAACAACCATTAATTTTTTTATGCAAATGTACTGAATAAGACTCGCGTATATACGTGCCTTATCTATATAACACACGTGTAAAGATATTACAATACTAAACACTAAATCATCAATTAGTGAACCATACATAGACCATTTCACCAGTTACAGGTCATTGAACCAATCAAATATTTCTTAGCCACTTACAGATTATAGATCATATACCCAATAAAACTCTTGTATCATTAAAACTAATCAATTCAACCAAATCACCTCAATTTTCACTGTCAAACATAGATCATCATGATAGAGACATCATCAACACAAAAAAATAAACTATACATCATCAGCTGCGAACATCAATCATTAATTTAAAAACTAGTTTGTATACGCGATTTCCACAAGGAATATTTTTGTATGTACGCACTTACCATACACAACACCCACATACAGATCTGCACATACTGAAAAATATTTCGTATAATATATATATGACCCTATTGAGATGGACCTATGTATATACATGACTATTCCCAAACAGACATGCGTACAAAGTTGAAAATTTTTTGTTGCAAACATGATTTCACTTTCTGCAACCCTTACTGTCAATACTACTGATTTCTGAATAAATAATTTAGATCACAACATTATCACAGTTTCATCGATTTTAGATATTTCGACATGTGCAACAAGCAAATCTATCAAGCACATATGTCAACATACTTCATATATTTTAGATCTCAGTCTTCTCCTTACTCCCTGGTGCACATCTGTTTCATATAGAATCATTCATAGACAATCGAATACTTGTACACCCAACACCTTGATCTCCATCTCTTTATACAGTTTTAGCCTTAGTCAATACCTTAGGCCAATAGCAAAGTTACCGATCAAACAAGAAAATTACAACCTAAAACCTGTTTTTTTGAGGTAGCAAAAAAAACTCCCAATTTTGAAAAGTGGTGATGCAGAATCACCCCTTTTTTTTTTAATATATATATATATATATATATATCTATATATGTATGTCATGATTTTGATGTCGATTTTGAAAAGTGTTGATGAAGAATCAACCCTCTTTTTTAGAGGTTTAATTTTTGACACTTTAAATATTTTTATTTAATGTTTGCTTTAAGATGTTAGTGATTTTTATGCTAATTTTGAAAAGTGTTGATGCAACATCAACCCTTTTTGTTTATAGGGCCTATTTTTTACACTTTAAATTTTCTAATGTTGGTGATTTTCATGTCGGTAATAAAACATAAAAAAACATGACAAAAAAAGAATAAAAAATAATGTAAAAAAAAAAACAACAACAAAATAACTTGTAAAAATAAACAATTAAAAAATAAAATTGAAAGGAAAAACAAAAAATATATACAAAATATTAAAAAGAAATTAAAAAGAAAAACACACACACACATAATTTAAACAAAAAATCAAAAACATTTTTTAAGTTATTAAAAAAACCCATAATTAAAAAAATATGATAAAAAAATAATTAAAATTTAAAATTTAAAAATAATTAAAAAAAAACAAATTAAAGTAATTAAAATATAAAAATTTGGAAGTTTAAATAAAAATAAATTAAAAAATTAAAAAGAGAACTTAAAATAGCAAAAAGAAAAAATGAAAAAAAACAACATTAAAAAGACAATATAAAAATGACATAATTAAAAACAAAATTTAAAATGGTTTTTAACCTTTTGTGGTTATCATTTATTGCAGAAATTTCCGGATTATCCACAGTGTTATGAAACAATAGTCGACGTTTCGAATCCCAATGGGGATCTATCTTCAGGACAGGATTTCGAAATCCTCTCCTGAAGATGGATCCCCGTTGGGATTCAAAACATCGACCATTATTTCGTAACACTATGGATAATCTGGAAATTTCTGCAAAAAAAATTAAAATAAAATAAAAAAATAAAATTGAAAACAAAATTATATAAAATAAAAATTTTAAATCAAAAATATTTATATAAAAAAATATAATTCAAAAAAATATTCAAAAACAATTCAAATAAATTGATTTCTACCACCCCAAGGTCGCCTAGGTGAGGGAGGTCATTTCTAGAAGTCGACCTACCTTGCCCAGGTGACCATGGGGCCTTGAAACCGGGCAGAGGGCATCCTGTGGCTCCCCTTAATCTGACGGCTAGGCCCTTGTGGTCGGTTGGGAGAGGGAGGGTCGATTCCGAGAATCGACCCTCCCCCACTCAGTCGGTCATGGCGCATGGTCGTCGGGCAGAGGGGAGTTGCGTACAGCTCCCCTCTACCCGGAAACCAAGCTCTGAGGCCCCCTGGGCGAGGGAGGTCGATTCCTAGAATTAACCTCCCTCACCTAGGTGACCTCAGGAGGCTGAACCCATTTTTTTTTTAATTTAATTTTTTTATTTTAAAATTTTTGTTTTAAATTCCAATTTTTTTCATTTTAATTTTTTTTTAATAATTTATGAGTTTTTTTAATGTTTTTTTTCTTTAAATACATTTAAGATGGTACTTTTTGTTTTTTTAATATTATTTTTTATTTTTTATTATTATTTTTATTTATTTTTTATTGTATTTTTTTAATTGTTATTTTTACTTTTTTATAAATAGATTTTATTTTTTTTAAACGTTTTTATTTTTTATTTTTCTCAAATTTTGTTTTTTTTTTTTATTTTTTTTTTCATTATTTAATAATAATAATAAATCATTTTAATGTGTTTTTTTTTAATGTTTTTAATTGTTATTTTCAATATTTTTAATTAATTTTTTATTTTTTAATGTTTTTTTGTTTTATTTTATTTTTTTTTGGTTTGATTTTTTTTATCTCATCAATATTATTTATTTATTTTTTATGTTTTTTTTCAAAATTTTCAATTCTTTTCTTAAATTATGTTTTATTTTTAATATTTTTTTATTTTAAATTTATTTTTTATGTTTTTTTTTATATACATTTTTTATATTTTACCTCTTTTTGTCTTTTTTATATATGTTTTATATTGTATTTTCTTTTGGTGTTGTTTTTTAATTTTTTTATTTACTTTTTGTTATTATTTTTTTAATTTTTGTGTTTTAGTTTTTATTTTTCAATGTTTTCATATTATCAATATATTTAATTGATTATATATGTCAAAATAAAAATTATGTAGAAGTAATAAGTCTATGAGAACGATTTTTTGTTGATGGTGTACTTCCTTAGTGGACAATGGGATTCTAGAATCGACAATTTTTTTTGCATAATATTTAATACGTTTATTTGTTTCGATATATCAAATTAAAAACAAATATAATTTTAATATTATATTTTATATATATATATATATATATATAGAGAGAGAGAGAGAGAGAGAGAGAGAGAGAGAGAGAGAGAGAGGTTTTAAAAAACTATTTGCAATACAAATTTACAAAAAGAAAAATTTTTAATGCAGAGAATATCAAAAACTCCAAAATCACATATAAATTCATTTGTTTTGTAAAGTTGTTTATTCATCATAACTAAAGTGTTTCATATTCGGTGATTTCAATACACTATATAAAAAAAAAACATTATATTTAATAAATTGTTATTACTGTGATAAACTTAAAATAAAAATAAATTAATATAAATAAGTTATCTTAGGCTAAGATTTGAAAAGAGATAGACTTTTAGCCTTTAAAATTAAAATTTCTCTTGGAATAATAAAACTTTCATTTACTTGTAAAATTTTAAAAATTGTTTATTGTATAATTTTCCAGAATCTCATGGTTCAAATTTGTTAAAAACTTAAGATTTTTAAAACCATGTTTGAAAACTTGTCAAAATATTAAGGTTTTTTTGAGCTATGATGTTTTATCTTTAATGCTATGGTTGATAATAATTACAATTATAGGGTTTTTTTAGAGTCAAGGTATTCTATTTTTAACAAAATGGATGAAAATTGTTGGAAATTATAAGGCTTTGAGACATGATATTTTTATCTTTAACATCATGAATCAAAATTTTTGGCATTTTACGATTTTTCAAAGTCCTAATATTTTATCTTTAATTCCATTGTTAAAAAGTGTCAAAATTGTGACCCGGTTTGTTTTTAATTCCAACATCAACATTTTTTTATCGAGGGTGTTTTTTCAATCTTTTTTCCAAGAAAAAAATTGGTCTTTAACATAATTTAAAAATATTTTGAAATTTGACCCTAGAAAAAAAAGTGCATTATGGGATATAGATGTTTCGTTTTTTGGGTGTTTTTTGAGCTTTTTGGGCAAGAGTTCTCATTTTGAGGTAATAGTTCTTGTTTCATCGGTAACTTTGTTCAATTCCTTAGTAATGTCATTGGTATTTTTTTACGGGATCAAATAATCGTTTTAGCACCCACTGCTATGGGCCAATATCATGGTAAATATCCCTCGTATCCAAATTACCATGGTGTAGATTTTTTACGCAACTTTTCTTCACAATATCTTCATATGTATGCGGCCTTTCTTCTCAGGACCCGTGTGTACTTTCTCAAACTTTTCTTTTATCATCCATCTGTCTCTAAAGTGACATTCCTTTTTCCATATCACTTGTAGCATTTGTACTAGTCTAAATGTTGACATCTTTATCAAGTAGGTTAACTTCAAGGAAAATACATTAGCCGTAATGTTGAAAAATACAAGTCAAGTGACCCTCATTTGGATATCGTCATCATCATGATCATTCTTCTTTCTTTCAATTTGGCTCATACAGGTCTAAGGCTGGGTCATGGAGATTCATTCATACAGGTCGAATACCAGAGGGTCTGAAGCTCGCATGTGTGTTTAAGGTTTTTGGTTTCCAACTATGAGCATGATTCAGAAAATTTTAGCCGCAACCATAGCCATGTGAGCTCATGAATTCGCTTGGAGATTCTTAGTCACACACACATTACTCTCTATGTGTGGTTGGGAACTAGGGTTTGATTTTTACAATTGAATGCATAGTTCAATAGTTCACTGAAAATAGTGAAAGTTGATCGCAGGATTATGAATCAGGGTTTTGATTATTAGCATTGTTGGGTTCATCTCATGGATGTTTTTTAGTTGATTTTTTCGGATAGGATTTTTTATGCACTTGACTTGTGAGAAAACTAGAAATCTAGAAATACAAAACAATATAGCACGAAACACAGAAATTTCACATCAATTGAGACAAGCTGCAAAGATATTTTGTTATTTAGAAGTGGAATAAAATGTTCACTTTCCTCTTCAATGGGGAAACCTCCAATAGAGAAAATCTCAATTACAATAGCATTTGATGATTCTTTCCTTGCTATCTAAGACTATTTGTAGCTTTATGACATCCAAAACCCTAACTACTAGTGGTGCCTTGCATAACATAGGTTAACCACTTTATTTATTAACTATGGTATGTTTATATCTAATTGTGGTCCCTTGTCTATAATGCAGGTTAACCAGTTAAAATTATTATTAATGCAAATAAATGCTTAAGGGCTTTATTAACTCCATTAAATAACAATGACTATAACTTGTCCCCTTGCATTTATTATATAAATAAAGGGGTTAGGTTTGGACCCTAACATGCCTCCCCCAATCAAAATAACTCTCGTCCTCAAGGTTGAATCTATGAGAACTACTGAAGAATAGTGGTTGGTTCCCATGATGCATCTTTTGGAGAGGTGTCTTTCCTTTTTATGAGGACTTCCTTTATCATGCAACCGCAAAGATGTCTTTCTCAAGTATCTAGGAACTATTCCAGTCAGAGCCAAAGTGAGCCTTCATCATCCAATTCTAGCAAACTTGTTTTAACACTTCAATTATTCCCCTCAACTTTATTGAGGCAAGAGACATGGAAGACTGGGTGGATTTTTGAAGCAGTCAGCAAGTCCAATTTTTAAGAACTACTCTTATATGTTGAAGTACTTGATAAGGCCCATACAATTTTAGTGCTAGTTTCTAGTAGCCATTGTCTTTAAGAGAGGTTTGTTTATAAGGTTGGATTCATAGGAGCACCTAGTCACCTAATTGAAATGAATTTTCAAATGATGTTGGTTGGAATGTTGCTTCATTCTATTTTGAGCTTGATGTAGGTTATATTTGAGATGAGAAATCATGGCAACTCGGTTCTACAAGAGTTGATCAACTTCCTGTACTTTGGAAAATCAAGGGATATAAGAAGTTGGTGAAGGTGGGACTTGACCATACTGTGGCTCATATGGCTTCATCTTGGTGGCTTCATGATAGTTAGTATTATACACCATTCAACTAAAGGCATCCACTGTACCAATTGATGTTACTTGTATTAAGTGAAGCACCGTAGATAAGTCTCCAAAAATTTATTGAATGCTTCTGTTTTACCATCGGTTTGGGGATGATAAGCTATACTTAGTTGGAGTTGTGTGACCTATAGCTTGAAAATTTCCTGCGAAAATGTTCTGGTGAAATTGGGGTCTCGATTAGACATAATCAAAGTCATCATGCCATGAAGTTTGAATATTTGGTCCATGAAAAATTGAACCACCAATGTTGGGGTAAATGGTTGTGGTAGAGAGAAAAAATGAGCATATTTGCATATTTTTTCAACAACCACCATGATGGTTGATTCTTTACTTGACTTTTGGAGACCTGTAATGAAATATATAGAAACATTTGTCCATATGGAAGCTGGGAGTGGAAAGGGTTGTAAGGTTCCCATTATCTTGATTGTTTCCCCTTTATTTTGATGGCATACATCACATTCAACTACAAAAGTAAGAATTGATTTCTTCATGCCGGTCTAAAATACATAGTAGTGTGTTCATGCATAAGTCTTTTGAAATCCTGAATGTCCTGCGACTCGAGAGGAGTCAAAATATCCCAAGATGCAAGTTTTTAAGGTGGATTTTTGGGAAAAAAATACTCGATCCTTGTAGCAAAAAACCTCATCCTTCCGAGAGTAGTCCTCTAAGGAATTAGTATCTTCTCTTAATCTATTAACCGAGACAGAGAGTGGTGGGAGAACAATTCATGATGGGCCTCTTACATCTAATCTGGCATGGGTAGAGAAACAGATAAAATGGCACACTCATACTCAAATTAGTGTGATAAGGCATTGGCCAGTACGTTGTCACACCCCTTGTAAATTATCTCATCATAATATCCTAACATTTTGGCGATCCATTTAATTTTTTGTGGAAACGATAGACGTTGCTTTAGGAAATATTTTAAGCTATGATGGTTAGTGCGTATTTGGGAACGATGCCCCAAAATTATGGTCGCCAAGTGTCTACCACATGTAAGATGTCCATCATTTATTACTCATATGTAGATTAACTCAGATTCTTTCCACTGAGTTATTGACTCATGAAAGCCAAAATTCTTCCCTCTTGCATTAATACTGCACCAATGGACATACCTAAAGCATCACATTCAATAATAAAAGGCTTTGTAAAGTATGGTAGGGCCAGATACTAGAGTGGAGCACATGGCATGTTTGAGAGCCAAAAAGTCCTGTTGAGCTGTGCCAATCCAATGAAATGAGCTTTTCCTAAGAAGATAAGTGAGATTCTTGGAAATGCATATATAATTACGGAGACGTTTGTGATAGTATCCCGTGAGACCCAAGAATCCCATCAAACTCTTCAAGGTTTTTTCTTGGGGACAATCCTGCATTTCTTAGATATTTTCAGATCAACCCTCACTCCTTCACAACCCACCATGTGTCCCAAATACTCTACTTCTTCCATGCCAAATGAACACTTGGATAATTCAACAAATATTTTATGATCTTGGAGCAACTACAATACATGATCAACATGTTGAAGGTGAGTGTTCCATGCTATGTTGTAGATGAGAATTTCATTAAAAAATATCATGAAATTTTTTTTGATATGCAGTTTCAGAAGGTGAGGCTCTGAAAAGTGGATGGGGAATTACATAGACCAAATGGCATGATCATGAATTCTTAATGGCCTTCATGAGTTCAAAATTTTTTCTTGGGAATGACCACTACCTTCATTTGTATTTGGTGATAGCCTAAGAAAAGGTCTAGCTTGGTAAAAAAATTGGCACCATGTATTTCATCAACTATATCATCAACTAGTGGGATAGGAAATTTGTCCTTGATAGTGAGCTTGTTAAGGGCCCTAAAGTCTGGACACCTGTGCCATTCATCGTCTTTCTTTAGAACCATGACCACCAGAGATGAATAAGGGTTGGCGATGGGATTAATAACACTGGATTCGAGGAGTTCCATAATGATTTTTTCAATTTCATTATTTTTGGAAAAAGGATAATGATAGGGCCAGTAGACATTCAGCGGTTGGTTACCCAGACTACAAGGAAAAGACCCTCTAGTGGATGTTTTTGAGGAACTCCTTATAAAAATAACCCCTTCATCTGTTTGTAGCAGAGGTTACTAGAGGAGGTTGGCGGGTGGAGGTTTTTGCGGATGTTTTTCATTTGGTGCGCTTATCATCCTAAACCACACCAGTGTGTTCAACAAGAGAAAGCACTGGTGCACAAAAAACATTGGCACACCAGGACACCGTGCGCTCTGTACAAACCTTCCCATGGTGTATTATTACTGTAGTGCATTGGTACTTTACAAATATTGTGCACTGTTGCATCCTAAAACCCCGTGCCAAAACGGAAACCGCCTAGTGCAGTCTTAAGAATTCACACCGGTGCACCTATAAAACCCTGCACACTGGAACAGGGTTAAATATAAAAAAAATTACAGCCAAAAAACTGCATTTTTCACTTTTCAGTGCTCTAGAGCTCTCAAGAATTGATGCAAATTTTCCTTTTCTGAGGCACCCTGACATTAGTGCTCCCATTGCACCCATTGCATGCACTGTTGTTGTGCATTTCCCACCATCTCCATTTTGAATTTTGCAAAATGGTGGAAATTTTTAGTTTTGCAAATTCTACAGCCATTATGCCTCCTCGATGGCCAAATGTACAGGTATTTTTCTTGTTTATCCATAATTAAGCCTTTTAGCATATTATAATTCTAAATTAGCTTAAAATTAACATTTTTTTATTTCCCACGCAGTGCGCTCGACTCGTTTGGCTCGCACGGTTCGCGGTGTTGCCTATAAATTTCCAGGCCACACCGCAACCAGCGCTAATGGTATCTGCATCAATTCCGTGGTGGTAATGAAAGACACACCATGATATTTTAAAATTTAAAAAAAAAAAGTGCGGTGCGGTCAGTTACCGAGCCGCGCCATTGACCTTGTGGAATAGTGGCAATACGTTGCGTTGACTAAAATATCCACCCCAGGGAATGAAAATTTGTCATCACACCACATTCCAGCATTTCTTCATGGCCAACGGTACATCCTGGTAAAATACTGCACTGTTGAGTATGTACTGATGTCCGGAGGTCGGTGCGTTGATTAAACTATACGCCTTGGGGCATATAGTTTGGTCAGCGCACCCCCCTCCCGACAATGGTCCATTTTCAATGGTGTTGTATGTTATATCACCACACCGTTGACTTTGGAACAATGCTAGGAGGGCAGTGCGCTTAAAATTTGCAGGTGCATTGCCTCCGATATGTTGCAAATTTTTGGGTGCACTGCCTCCAGTGCGCGACAAAAAAAGACACACCATGACCGGTGAATGACTATTTTTTGTGTCACACCGACTATTTTTTATTTTTTATTTTTAAATTATATATGTATATTCTTAAATACATGTCTCATTTAATAAAAAAATTGTATTTAATATGTCAATAATTTGGAGACGTGAAATGATAAAGGAGAGGGAACATCAACAAAAACAGGCGAACCAGTATAACATGGTTCCCCTATAGGAGGTATGAGAGAGGGATAGAGATGCGTACCCTCGCTCTATTACAGAAGCTACCGAGGGGCTCCTAAGGCAAGTAGGCCTCCTTAAGTTCTATGAGGAGGCTACTTCCATAAAGGGCCATGGTTTGCTTTTGCGAAATCTTATCCGCAGGTGGAATGCCCACCTACAAGCTTTTCGGGTTGTTCCTAACCAGTGGTACACGCCCACTAAGGAGGACATCTATTTCATTACAGGGCTATCGAGGAGAGGGGTGGATTTTCCCTCATTCCCATAGGTTCCATTTGGCTATGCAACAAGGAGTTAGTTGGTGTACTCCCATAGATACATTAGTGCAGATATATTGTCTCCTTTAGATTTTCAGGTCTCCAAAGGTTAGTTACATATTTTTGCATTTGGTAGTGAGGAGGTGAAGTGCCTCTCACTTCTTATTTCGACCATTTCACACAAAACCAGCAATGGTAAATGCATTAGTTGCCCGCTTCTATATTATGTTGATTCTTTAGTATAAGAGCCATGACTTGTCAGGCGGTCTGCCATTTTTTTGTGGTAGTTCTATACAGCCTTAGATAGATGTCATGCTCATGCACAAGGGAGGTTCAACTTCCCTTTTACTTTATATATTTTTTGTTTATTTTTTCAGAGGTTTCTAGAGATGAGGCCTACTTTTATTCGGCAGCCTCATAGCCCGATGTTGGATGCATTGATGCACATGTGGGGACATATTATGCCCAAGAGGGGCAAGACTGAGTTTTCTGCGAGGATATCGCATGATGCACTAAAGTTGCTGGCTAGTGTTGATGAGTTTCCCTTCGTTATGGTCCCCTGTCCTTATGTTGGTTTGGATTAGCGAGGGTGTGCCAATATCCTCTTCATAGATAATGAGCTGCTGGATGATAGAGGTAAAATTATTGTTTTATTTAAATTTATTCTAACATGTTCTTTAACTTGTTTTTATTAAATTGTGTAATGAAATTTTCTGATTATTTTTCTGTACTTTTATATATTTTGCAGACATTGGGTATTTTCATGGCAAAGACATGCTAGCGCCACCAAATGATCCAGGTGTGGATCCTGATGATGATCAGGATATGGCAGATGCTGAGGATCATGAGGCCGGTGTAGACAGATCTGCTCCTACTGGTGTGCTAGTACTGCCTTTTGCTAGGCACGGTAGGCTTGATAGTAGATTGAGGATGGATTTGGGCGACCAACTCTGTGCATTTTTTATTGAGGCAGGAGTCAGGCTCGCTTCTGAGAGACATATAGGTCAATGGTAGGCTGGTACATATGTGGAGAGGCATGCCATGTGACATTTACAACCTGATGCGGCATGTCGTAGGAGCTACAACCTTAGTTACACGGTTGAGGAGGGCCCTTCCATGTTATAAGCATGGTTGAGACACAGCGCGTGATCCACAATCAGCGAGCAGTGATGCATAATTTGATGATCACGATCAGGGGAGTGATCATCGTTCACCTCGCGTCATGCCAGATGATAAGACTCCACTAGCATCGACCAGCAGTCATCATGGAGAGCAAGTTGGACCATCAGCCACATTGATTCAGCAGCCTATAGCATCCAGTAGTACTCATGATCATGAGTAGGCTGGACCATCGACCATTTCAAGTCATCACGATGAGCAACCGATAGTTGATCTTGATCAGCATGAGGCACCAGAACCAGATCAGCAGGTACGTGATGACCAACATGTATTTGAGCTTATCGAGGTTGCACCATTGACTGAGCAGGCCTCGACTAGTACTACTATTGATGATGTACCACCAGCTGATATACGACATTTATGTTACGGTTGTATATATATATATATATATATATATATATATATATATATATATATATTTGTGTGTGTGTGTGTGTGTGTGTGTGTGTGTGTGTTGTAGTTGTAATTAATTTACATGTTTGTGATCAGCATGATGTGTATATTGTTAGGACATGTTAGATATGCTCATTTAATGTGCAACTTGCAGATAGATGTGTATGTGATAGCAGTTATTTCACATGAGATGTATATTTGATGTTTGTGTTGTGACGATGTTATAAAATGTTAATTGTGTTTTGTTAGATGATCATGATCACAATGATATTAGCGAATTTGAATGCGTTTTTTAGTCGAATATGATGTTTGTATGATGGTTATCATGATCCTGTTGTTTATTAATTAATTTTATATTAAATGATCATGATATTCTAAAATTGTAATTCTAATTCTAATTGTATGTAAAATTCTAAAATTGTAATTGTATTTGTAATTGTAATTTTAATTGTAATTGTATGTAAAATATTTGTAAAATTTTAATTTTAATTGTAATATTTAATTTACTGTGAAATGGTTGTAATTGTAATTCTATTTGTAATTGTATATATGTAAAATTGTAATTGTAACTCTAATTGTATATAAAATTCTAAAATTGTAATTCTAATTCTAATTGTATGTAAAATTCTAAAACTGTAATTGTCTGTAAAATTCTAAAATTGTAATTGTAATGGTATATATGTAAATTTGTAAAATTGTAATTGTAATTGTAAATTTTATGTAAAATTATAAAATTTTAATTTCAATTGCAATTTTAATTTTAATTGTAATTGTACGTGAAATTGTAAAATTGTAATTGTAATTCTAATTCTAATTCTAATTCTAATTGTATGTAAAATATTTGTAAAATTTCAATTGTATTACTCTGAAATGATTGTAGTTGTAAAATTGTAATTGTATGTAAAATTCTAAAATTGTAATTGTAATTTTAATTGAATTTATAATTTTAATTGTAATTGTATGTGAAATTGTAATTGTAATTGTAATTCTAATTTTAATTGTAATTCTATGTAAAATATTTGTAAAATTTTAATTGTATTAATGTGAAAATTTTAATTATATTAATGTGAAATGATTTTATTAAAAATTGTAAATTTGTAAATTTGTAAAATTTTAAGTAATTGTAAAATAATAAATCGAGAATAATATGAATTTTTGTAACATAATAAAGTTTAGAAAATAATGCAAATAAATTCATGTACTTTAGAATTACCGTTATTTTATTATGATCTTAGATATAAAAAAAAATAACTTTATGCAGTATGCCATTGTTTTTTAGATCAACATAATTGCAAATTGTTAAGTGAAAAATTATTTTAGCATTAACACAATGCAAATTACCAATTAATTCAACATACATATTATAATGTTTCGAAAAAACCATCTTAAAAAGTATAAATATTTATGAAATAACACATGTACCATATCACTCTGGGTTCTCATAATCACCCTCATATCTTCCATCCCGCATGGAATGATAACACTATTGTTCTAAAAAATATGTCTTGATCTAGGGTCATGTATCAATACAAACCACAAATCCCTATCCAACACATCTGGGTAAAAAACACCTGGTTGCAGTATTTTGGGAAAACATAGGGCTCCTTAGCTTCATCCCACATCTTTCTAGAGTGGATACATACCAACCTACTATCATGATCTTCCTTTATATTATTCCAATCAAAGGTGTCTGACCACTTCCACTTAATAAGAGTGCATTGGAAAGAAGAGAAATCCACTTCAATGATCTCTTGTATCTTTTCAAAGTAACCTAATGTCCCTCATACTAGGTTTTGATCATAGTGTCTAGATCGAATAGATTGATCGAACTTGACTTCCACTCCAAAATCTTGTGTGATGTGTCCAGCATCGACATTTTCTGTGTGAAAAGCATGTCAATTTGCCCACATAGATGGGAACAAATGCACCTATTATAAAAAAAAAGTTAAAAAATCATAGTGTCATGTGTCTTATAATAACACAACAGTTAAAATATGAAATATAGATGTAATTAGATTTGAAAGGGGAATTATTAAGTTTCAAATGTATATATAAACTAAATAGATTATTACAGAGTTGTTGCACCCAATCCCTACGTTTAGTGCATCCTCTTCAGCATGCGGGTACCGACCGGTTGCACCATATTTCTCTCTGAATTGGTCAACAACCCAACTGTCAAGGCATATTTTTCGCATATTTTCTTTTAAATGATCGGGATAAGGCACACTTTGACCATTCAACCATCTGAATTATTTCCTGTCACTATCCCATTTCATCTTCTTTTGTTCGTATAATGCGACCCACGGTTGTGTTGCTTAGGAATTGTAAAGAACAAATTTATTGATTGCTTCAATTTCTGCATTCGTTGATGAAATCAAACCCACATTATATAGTACATAGAGATCAAAATATACATTATATCGAAGTTCAACATGAGTATTTACTTTGTGTAAATTTGAAAAATTATAAGTCACTTACTCTTTATCAAGCGTTTTTTTCCACTCATTTGGAGCAACTCCCCTTCTCTTTTTTCTTCATCCCTTTCATCATCCCAAATCACCGCACCTGTTCTGTTGTTGATCTGATTGATCTACTCACTGGAATAGCAGAAAGACTCATACGATATGTACCCCTCTTCCATAGACCCCTCGGGTTTTTCCCTTTGTCGAAAAAAACCTTTCAATTTCTTCATGTACCTCTCTAAGAAGAACATACAATGAAAATAAACCACCCCAACTAATTAAACCCCATCTACTAGGTGGATTAGAATATGAACCTGCAAGTCCATGAAACTTGTCGACAGTTCCTTCTCAAACATAAAAACAATCTCAACTATCTCTTGACGCCATCGTGGAATGCTAGCCACATGAATCTCCTTTGATGTGATCCAACATAAAAATGCAGATAATTTAGATATGGCACATCCTAGGTCTTGAGGGAATTCATGTTTCATACACCCATGCACAAAAAAAGGATAATGACACTGCAAAGTTACAAACATGTGAAATAATATACAAAATTAGTTATGTTTTATGATCCTGCATGGGATAAAATTTATTTATATAACAAATAATAAAATCATTCTTTTGACATTATACGTACTCTTAGAAGATTCAAATGGTCATGCGACTTCAACCCCGACAAATGGTCATCCACGATGAAGCAGCGTCGTATTGAAGACTCGTATGAAGATGGCACCCTCACACCCATTATAACTTCCTTTGCCAAAGAAATATCATCTTTTTAAAAAATGAATGGGACATCACCTTCTTTTAAATACCATTAATTAGAGGGACCAGCGCCTACCTCTGATCCTGTACTTTCTAATCGTCTTTGCCAATGTTTATTTTTATTTTTTAAAGTAATAAGATCTTTCCTAACAGCCAATGTGTCACTTTGTTTCGATGATATATTCCTCCATAAAGAAGATGAATTTTTTTTAAATATATGGATGGGATCTAATAAGTGGGAAATATGAAGATGCTCCCAATATGGGAGGTTATAAAATATAGATTTCCTTTTCGTCCCAATGGGAAATTTCTCAACATAGGTGTCGAAGAATTCTGGATCATTGAACGTAGGATCCTCATTTGAATCAAACATTTTGATGAACTCCTTCTCCTTCTCTCTCTCATATGATCTAAGACATTCAGCTGGTTTCGTTATTGGAGGCCTTTGGGTTCTCTCTCGTTTACCATTTAAATAAGATGTTGCTCTTCTGTAAGGGTGTTCTTATGGGAGGAATACCCCTGGAACAATCATACACTAGATTTCATAGGTCCTTGGACCATCTATATTTTAGAGAAGGTCCACAACATTTACATCCAAAATACCCCTTTGTTATAAGACCTGCGATATTATTATATACAATTTATATGCATGGCACGTTAAATAATATCATGAAGATTGGAACAATTACAATGAATTAAATAACTAATATGTGAAAGGATATTGTTACATATATAAATAAATCAATAAATTAAACATGTAATTTACCACAGAAAACTCCTAAGCTTGGATAATCATGTGTCATGTAAGCACATATGTCATACAATGTAAAACTCCTCTTTGTTGCAATGGGCCTTGATACATCATATACATTTATCCCATCCCATAATTCCTTCAATTCATCTACCAATGGTTGTAAGTACACATCCATATTCTTCACTTGTATTATACCAGGGACTATGAGAGCCAACATAAGATGTTCATTCTTCACGAAAAACCATGGGGGGATATTGTTATTGATCACTACTACAAGCTGAACATAATATTTGGTGTTCTGGAGGGAATATGGGTTGACGCCATCTATGGCTATACTGAGTCATAGACTTCATACTTCATCCTTGAAATTTTTAGGCCATGTATCCTCTATATGCTTCATGGCTATTGAATCAGTTGGGATTCACATAACTCCAAACTTACTTATGTGCAAGGCATGTCATCCCTGCAACATAGCTAATACTTTGAAACGAAAGAGCCTTTGAATCCTTGGGATTATAGGCATGTGTCTCAATATCTTAAAAGGAGGACCAATACATGATTTACCCTTATTTTTTTATTTATGATACCTATCATGCCCACATTTCAAACATATCTCTTTGTCTGCATATTCTCCTCTATATAGAATACAATCGTTTGGACATGCATTATATGATATGTACTCAACACCCAACATTTTCAACAATTTTTTTACCTCTTCACGGTTACCGAGCAATACAGTATCACTCGGAAGAACCTTACCTTTGAATAACCTGTAGTTGGTAATCATGGAAAATATTAATAAATTTACATTAATGTTTATATAATTATTAACGTTCATAAAATTGAACATTTGTAATGTTCATTGTGTACTAATTATATTTCTTAAATTTATATAAGGGAGAACTTTATCATAACTTACCTCAAAATTTCCGAGAAACATGCATTCGATAAGCCAAAATTTGCATTCAAGTTATATAGTAACATTGTTGTCCCCAACTGGGTAGACTTTTACTAACCGCCAGGTCCAAAGAGAGGGGTGGTGGAAACAAATTTAAGGCTTTCGAAAAAGGTGTCAGCGATATGAGCATCATCCCTTAGCTTATCATCATTTTGGAATGCATCTAACAACACTGTCTCCATGGTAGTCGTATCCCTTAAGTAATCATCCATACCAACCTCTATTTGATTTCCTCCATTGCCAGCTTGTGAAGAACTACTATTGTTGTAGTCATTCCT
Source organism: Pinus albicaulis (assembly GCA_034641835.2). Lineage (NCBI taxonomy): Eukaryota > Viridiplantae > Streptophyta > Pinopsida > Pinales > Pinaceae > Pinus > Pinus albicaulis. Next base: position 924,585,963 of record CM076569.1, read on the forward strand.
AATTAGTGAATCTGGACGTAGCGAGAATTGAATCGGTGGTTGATTCAACCATTCTTGGTATCGTTCCTCTCTGATTTTTTCTCTTATTTCAATCTTCTCTCGATTTTACATGGTCGTGGGGTGCAATGGAAGATGTTAGGTAGGTCGCTCATCATCACTATAATCCTAATAATTTAAAAACAAAAAAATGAACATGATAGTACAAAATATATGATATCAATTAGTAAGCACGTTGACAATATTGCATGATTAATTGGTTTGACATTGAAATAATTACATTAATCAATATACAAACAATTATAATTATTACCATCATTGTCCCAGGATTGTGGCTAGAAGATGCAATATTGTTACAATTGGCAGGGTGAAGCAGATGTCCATTTTCATCTACCAAATGCACCTTGTGGCATGTTGCTCCTGGTAAGAGCTTCCGACTTTTTGGAGCTGTTTGGATTTTTTGTGCATCTATACTCAATTCTGAATCTGCATGAACCTGCAAATTTGTTTACATTATCAATTTAATTAAGTTGTGCATGATTGACATGGATAAAAAACATAAATTTAATTAGATAAAGAAAATATAAATAAAATCTGAAGTAAATATTATTTATCGAGATGGATAGGGAGAACTTCGCAATGGAATTTGAGAAATATTATGGAACAGGCTGCATTTCGAAGAATTTTCCATTCGATATAATTATGATATTTTCTCCCTACATTTGAGAAAAATCAATAATAAATTTTGGCGTACACACCTAAAGTAATTTTGGTGCCTTAAAAATGGACTTCTTGTTATTGGTGCTAATGTAAATATAACCACACCGGTGCATTTTAGTTACTGCACATCGGTGTCATGTTATCAATGGACACACTGGTGCGGTGCTATTAAGTGATGCACCGGTGACGAATAACCGCAAATAAAAAAAAGCGCAACTCTATTTTATTTAAGTGAAAACAAAGTGGTAAATTGAAAAATGGAAGGAAAAATATTTTCGAAAATCTAATTTCATAAAACAAATCTTTAAATACTAAACACATTTCATTATTTTAGTATTTTTGCAAAAAAAATCAGCCAGAGATTTGCAAGAGACATACATGGAGCAAGAGATCACAAGAGAACTATGGAGCAGTGAAATACATTCGAACAGAAGTATTTAGACAATCATAATTCCAAACCTCTGGTGATTCAAACCCTGTAGCATAGAATTTCAAACGATCTCGTGTTAAATTTTATTGTTTTTTTTTTACTTTTTCTACGGTTTTTTTACTCAGTAAGAAAAAAATTTCAATTTTTTGTTCATTTTCAGAAACACAAAAAAAATAAAAATAAATAAATACCCTAAACCCTTCATTCTTTTTTTTCCTACCCTTTCTTCTCCCTGTTTCTATGATTTCATAATTAGGGCTTTTCATTTTATATTTATAGGGTTTGTATTGCTATATATAGGCCTATAACATCCAACCCACGAGACGACTTGCATAGTCAGATCCCAATCCACGTCAGCCCTTGCGTGAATTTAAAAAAACATATATATTTTTTATCCATGTGCCCAGCGTAACCTAGCGCACCGGTGTGCTAGATTATCCTAGCACACCATGCAAGTATTGTTTGATAAAAATTTTAAAAACATTTTTTTTTTAATCAGTGCACCATATGTAAAATAGGGCACCGGTGTGCTATTTCAATATGGTGCACCACACACGTATTGTTTCTCAAAAAAAAAATATTGTGTTAATCGCACCATGTAACATATAACACACCGCACCGGGTCTCCTAGTTGACAGAGAGCACCATATGGTGGTCCCTTGTTTGTGTGGGGTTTGACAGAGAGCACACTAAACTATTTTTTATTATTTTTTCTATGTTAATTGGTGTTGTAGTTAACATGTAACACACTAGTTCTCCTTGTTGACATAGAGAACTGTACGATGTTTTATACTATTTGGGCGGTGTGTTTATACGACCACCATGCACCGACGTTGGTGCATACACCATGAATGGCGCACCAGTTTCTTAACATTTTTTTTTACCTGAAAAGTTGACAATTTATTTATAAAATGTATTAATGAATGAGATGATACTAGTTTCATATTGATAAAGGAATGGCTGACAAGAGATCAAGTAACAAAAATACTGATAACACATCAAGAAAAGAAAAAAAGGCAAGCTATTTGTAAATTCTTTAAAAAAAATATTATTTTTCAACTATATGTAAGTTTAACTAATATGTATTTTTTACTGTGTATCATGCAGAGCCACAAAATGACGAAGCTTAATAATATTATTTCTAATCTAGGACTAGAAGAGCATAAAAGCTTGATGGAAAAATCGCAAAAGGATGAATTAGGTGGATTAAGAAATACTATCGATCCAATATGAGTTTCTTTTTTTAATTTTCATTAATAATATACCTAAAATTATTAGATAACATGTGTCAAACAATCTATTAATTCACATCTATTTAATGTTCAACATGGACCATCATCTCAAAAAAGGAATGTTGTTCTTAGAAAATAAAAAAAATAGAACATGCAAATGAAAATGAATTTCTCCTTAGCTCATCCATTGTGGTGTTGGAGGTTGATGAAAGAGGGAAAAAAATTTACAAAATTTTGAGGGATCTAGTGGAATGAATGTATAGATTTTCTTTCCACTTACAAGATAAAAATCAATCCAATGATTCCAAGAACCAAATTATATCTAAACTACCAGAAGATTTTCCAGGGAATTGGCCAGTGAGACATCTCCAAATTTTAATAAAAAAATGTACAACAACAAAAAATAATGAATGAAAAGGTAATATTCCTTTAAATTTTGTCTATAATTATTTATAAATATCATTCATAAGTATCACTTTTGTTATATTTACTTTTCATATATCAGTATAAAAATTAAATAGTTTATTTTCATGTTACATTTTCAGGAAGATTATGAAAATATCAAAAGATGAATGAGTTGATATCATAAATATGCCAGTAGGAATGTCCAAAAAGGTTTACAAGGAGATGGTCAAAAAAATTGTCAAAATTGCATTGTAGGAAGAGTCATATCAACAACAACGTGCTTCAAATGTAATATGTAATCATTGAATTTTTCAATCATTAGGTACAACAAATAAACAATTTAGCATGAAATATTAATTTTCAAGTATTTTCTTGCAGAAAATAAAATAAAATGGAACCCATTCAGCACATAAAACAGGACGACAAGGAAGAAAAGGGTTGATATCTAAGTTTTTTAGTAGTTGTTACTTCCTTATAACAACTTAACTGGATTTCATTTTTGTATATTTTAAATTGTTTTACAAAAATAATTATTGAATGTCTTCAAAGAAGTGCTAACATACAAAGAAGAACCATATGACGAATTGATTGGCATTGGTTTAAATATGGGTTGTGAGTATATGATGGCATATCATAAACTAATTGTGGAATTTGTAAGCATGTATCGATCTTGTTTTACTTAGCTCCATCTATAATTAATAGAATAAAAAAAAAATTATATTAAATATATGATTTGTTATGGGGTATAAAACTTGCAAGAAACAAAGTATGGAACTATGCCAACAAATGAAATCTTGATAGATGGCATACTACATAGTTTTGAAAGAATGTGTATAGTTCATGAGTCAATTGTTGCTATGGTACGCCATTTCTTTTCGACTTACATTGATGTATATTATTTAATATTGCAATTTTCATTATTCTCACCAATGTATATACATTTGTTACTGTTTATTTTTATGTTTGTAGATGGAAGGTGAAGAAGAAGAAAACAATAAATACAATGAACAAAAAAATCCTGAAAATAACCCAAGTCATGGAAGTATATCTAACAGTGACACCAGTTCAAGCGAAGAATGATGATCATTATCTTTGGATATCATTACAAGGCATTGTATTTTTTAAAATATTTATCTGTGAAATCAGACATTTTGTTTAATGTAATGGACATAGTATCCCAATTGAAATACAGAGGGATACCAATAATTATCCCATTTTGAATGACAAAGACTGTCTTATATATATATATATATATATATATATATATATATATATATATATATATATATATATATATATATATATATATATATATATATATATATATGTTTTAATTTATTCTATTCCATTCTCCATTTTCACTGTGAAATGTAACACCACTGATTAAATTTATGGATGATTAAATATTATAATGAAGAGATGTGAAATATGATGATATGATATAACAAATTAATCCAAACATCACATTCAAATAAACTAATAAAAATTTAATTGCTATAAATACTATTATAATATATGTTTCGTATTTTGATGAATAATGAATTTTAAAAATCACAATAATTATGATATGATATAACAAATTGATCCAATCACATTCAAATGCACTAATAAAAATTTAATTAATATGAATACTCTTATAAGAGGTGTCGAATTTTGATGAATAATGAATTTTAAAAAATCACAATAATTGCACTGTCACAAGTCGATGTTTCTAAAAAATACAAAATGAACATCGGTGTGTGTCAGTTACTGTACACCAGTTCATTTGTATGATACAATGGACTGGTGTGCTTCTACTACCTATGGGCACCACACAAATACCAATACCAATTATAAATCTTGGTGCATTTGTGCGATACTACGCACCGATGCATTTATGTTAGACTACGCACCGGTGCATTTGTACGACCTATGGGTACCACACAAATACCAATACCAATTATAAATCTTCGTGTTTTTGTGTGATACTATGCACCGGTGCATTTATGTGAGACTACGCACAGGTGCATTTGTACGACCTATGGGCACCGCACAAATACCAATATGAATTAGAACAATTGGTGCGTTTGTCTGATATTGCACACTGGTGCATTTCTATAAGTCTATGTACCAGTTTGTTGATATGACCTATGGGCACCCCACAAATCCCAAGGCCAATTACAATGACCCCATGTGTTGTATCACCAACACTATGCCCAGTGCGGTTTTAGACCTTGACGACCTGGTGCATGCACCTTCGACCTTGCTGGGCCACTGTCTAGATGACACGTACCATTAGGGGAATTTTAAGGTCTTAAATGGGCCTCCTAAGGAAATTATAAAATAATAGTGGAAATAATAAAATAAGATTTGATTACATCATCAAATTTTAGAGGGAAAAAAAGAAAAATCATTTTTTTCAACTCATATTTTCAACTTATCTCCCAAAGTATTTACTCAAATTTCGAGGAGTACTTGTTGGATGCAAAATTTAATTCCTCATCCAAGGATTACCCATGTTGCATACTTTCGATGGACCTTGCTATACAAAAAATGAGAAATATATGAAAAACGTGATTGCAATCACGTTTTTTTAGGTATTTCTCATTTTTCATGTAGTACGGTCCATTGAAAGTATGAAACATGGGTACCCCTTGGATGAGGAATTAAATTTTTCATCCAATGAGTACTCCTACTCGAAATTTGAGTAAAATATTTGGGAGATAAGTTGAAAATACAAGTTGAAAAAATAGTTTTATTATTTCATTATTTTTTAATATTTGTACCCTTTTACTTAAAAAATGGTGAATCATCCCCCATGGTTGACATCATCATCTTGAATCCTATTGGTTTTTATAAAGTTTATTTTGGTTGTAAATTTTTCTTAGGAGGCCCATTTTAGACCTCAAAATTCCCCTCATGCAGTGCGTTGACACCTTATTAGCACAACAATGAAAAAAACATCTGTAATAAGCTCCAACCGTCTATTTTTTTTAGTTTTGTTGAAATTTTGTTAAAAGCTCCGAAAAAACCTCTGTAACCGTAAACGGATGTTGTAGCAAATGTTTTTTTGAAAATTTTGGCCAATTTTATAACACTAAAAACCTCCTTTATAACCTCCGCTAGAGTGTCTTTTCTTTGTAGTGCTAGAAGCAAATGAATGATATGATCATGTTCGCCCATAGAGGGTGGGAGCTCCTTAGATTTGTCGAAGACCCACTGGTGGCGATCTAATACCTATTATATATCAAGATGAATGGGAGGAGATGTGGATTCAATGGCATGAATTCCATAAATTGTGTTACTATCCCATGGTGTCCCTTTCTTAAAATTTTCTCCACTCGATGCGATTTGATGATAGTAGGAATGGTTTCTTGGAGTCCTCGTAGTGTATGAGTGTGTTTGTTATGCTTACATCTCATATATAACTCTTGGAATTCCATTGTGATAGGGTCGAGTGTGCGGATCCATTCAGCACCAAGGAAAATATCACAACCACCAATTTTAGTGATAAACATGTGGGTTTTGAGGTGACAATCCCCCATTTGAAGCTTAATATTTTCACGGTGGCCTTCATATTTCATGGTCTCCTCATCAACGATAAGGACTTGGAAATTAGATACCCCCCTGAAAAAACAATGGATTGCTTTTGTTACTCTCTAATGGACAAATTTTATGCGTGTTTCCACTATCAATCAACACCACAACTAGATGATTTTTAATAAAACCTCAGATATTGAGAGTCTAGGGAGAAGAAATGTTTTAGGAAAAAATACTAAGTGGGGAGGGTGAATATGTATTTTTAAACTCAATTAAAACTTTCAATTTCTTATTCAGATTTCTGTATGCTACATTAATTAATTAAATCTGCGTATGTACGTAGTCGTGCTGAAGAAAAATAATGTACACACAGATAACTAACTTTTCATTTATTTCATCATCTGTTTAACTTGAACCCATGCATCATTACTTCATTAGACATTAATTAAATATTAACTATGAGCAATAAGAGAAGAATAAACCATCACAGATAAGCAACACAAAAACACATGAGGACACAAATATTTTTAGGTGGAAACCCAATGTGGGAGAAAACCACCGCTAGCATCATCTATGTCTGCATATTTTATTATAAAGGAAAACATAATACAATATTTTACTGGCATAGACTCATACTAGTATGCAAGCACCCACCTCTAGAAGGCTACAATCTTCTCTCATTGTCGAACACCCATTAGAAGGGAGCTCCAACCCCTGATCTTGTTTACTAGCACCCAATGGAAGGGAGCTCCAACCCCCTGATCATATTTACCAACTACCCCTGGAAGGAAGCTTCCACTCCCTCACTGAAGGCTCCAACCCTTAACACCTCTTTGAACCATGTTTCATAATATTTCATAATGGATCCATATGTCTCAAAACATCAAAACCTCTACGCCATGCTTCATCATATTTTCAAACTTGACTCACGTCCATCATTTAAGCTCAATACTAAATAAAAATTCTAAAACCAATCACTAATTAAAATCATTTAATCATTGAGAAAATTGAATCAATAGATTAATCACTGAATCTCAATAAAACAATGCAACTAGATCAAATTAAATGAGGAAAAATCATATCAATGCACAACCACTTCGTCAATATACTAAGACGAACATTGTTACCCATCACAAAAACCAATTTCCGCAACTACAAATCACTATCAAGCATACATCATGTTGTATATGCTACTTTTCTAAATCGTACATGCATATGTATGCACTTCTCCCTAATAGGACCTGAGTACTAATCTCAAAATATTGAACAACCGAGTCTGAATCACTATCACACTAAATCAATTACTGAATCACATACTGAACCCATCACATATCACTAAACCAAATACATATCACCACATAGTAGCATCATCTCTAATCAACATACCATTCCATACACAATTCAACCCAACCAATACTATCAAACCCAGACTATCATGAGAGAGACATCATCGACAAACAGCAAAAATCATAAAATAATTGATCAAATGTCATTAAAAATTCATACTGCAAAACCCTATCAGGTGTACGTTATGCTTATAAAGCACATCCACATATGTACATGCTTCTCATGTTTGACACATGCGTATAGATTCTTAACTTTCATAGAATTTATACACGACTTGTCAAAACAAGATCCACATATGTACATGACCTCTCTAAATAAAACCAACGTATAGATCTATAATCATTGAATCATTCCTTCACTGCAACCAAAACACATACTTCTCGACCCTTATTATCACATGTTCATGTCAGAGTATCATTACCACCATAGATCTATCATTTTTAGTCATAATCATAAAATATCAAGCAAGCATATTCCTAAGTCTCTACTAATATTTCAGATCTATCAGATCGGAACTTTCTCCATTCTCATCAGTGCACACATGTTTTAGATCAAATCATTCATTAAAATCCCATAACTTGCACACCTAAAACTTTGATCTCCATCTCCTTATATATCTTATGCCTTATCCAATACCTTAGGCAAATCCCTTAGTAATTTCGATGGTGTTCTTTGATGGGATCAAATATTCGTTGTTGCTCTCATTATATGGACCAATACCATGGTAAATACACCTGGTATTAATAAAACCATGGTGCAGAAATTATAAATGAATTTTCTTCATCATACTTGTGTATGTATGCGATATTTCTTCATAGGACCCACGTATACTTTCTCACATTTTATCTTCACCATTATTCTATATCTAAACTAATATTCCTTTGTATATCTCACCTGTAGCATCTACTTGTTGACATATTTATCAAGTAGGTTTTCATCAAGGACAACAAATTAGTCATAATTCCAATAATATCCCCCTTTGGACTTGATGGCAACCACGTTGGTGTTTCATCACCACCACCTGTCCATCTCTAGGTACCTGCAAACACATTTGTAAACACATCAAGCTAATGTTAGGTCCCTATATTACTAGTATAGTCCCTTATTTTTGTTAGTGTAACCCCCTTATTGTTATTATTGTACCCCTGTAACATTGTTATTATTGTGCCCTTAAATTATTATTGTTAGGTCGACTAGGATTACATTGTGGCCCCATGGACTCCTATATATAGAAAGGAGGTTTTGTAATTTGTATCATCCAAGAATTTTTCATTAATGTAATGTATGGGAGGTGGCCCCCTCGAAGTGGCTTATTTCTAAGGCATTGATATCTCTTTTCTTCTATTTTTGGAGCTAGTTTCTCAACATTTGGTATCAGAGCTTTGGATTCTAGGGTTTCGCTACTCCAAACATGTCATCATGGAATTTTCGCTATAATTTTTTTTCTACGAAGGGTAAGAAGCTAAAATTTTTAGAGTATAAAGCTGAAATCCTAAGGAACTTCGTCGCAAAATTTCAGAGCTTGGTTCCAAAATTTTCGAAGATATGATCCATGGAAGTTAAAGCTTTTTGCAGGCTCCTGAATTTCACTCAAAAATGTCATCGTAGAATTTTCACTATAATTTTTTTTCTACGAAGGTTCAGAAGCTAAAAGGTTTAGAGCGCGAAGCTGAATTCCTGAGGAACATTGTCGTAAAATTTCAGATCTTGGTTCACAATATTTTCGGAGATATGATCTGTGCAAGTTAGGTCGTTTTCAATTTCCCTACTTTCATCTCAAAGAGGTGATCCTGGGAAAATCTTCATAAATCTCCCTCTAAGCATCGGATTAGAATTCTATAAAAATTGACTTCAAGTACATGGGCTCTAGTTTCATTTCAATAAATTTCAGAGCCAAAGGAGAAAACATTGACACATGGAAAGTTGTACAATTTCGCTCTACTGAACCAGTCCATAATTAGGTCATTGTGGGAGATTGGACATAACTTTGTCTTGAAGAATCCAAATCAAGTTAGACCTGTGGAATTTGAAATAAGCTTCAGAGGATTACTATAGGGGAAACATTCAGATATTTAGGATCTACAAGTATATAGATAAGTCAATTTCAATATCGAGCTCCTAAAAAGCAAGTAAAAGGTGTGTATTTGTTTTTCCGAATTGCATAAGTCTTGTTTGAAGAATCAAGTTGAATTGATTCCATGGGAATATTGTAGAATAGATATTAGTATTGGATTCTAAAATGACCCCTAAAAATAATTCACCACCCATTAAGCTTTTATAAGGCTCTACTATGACTCATGAAGACGAAGAAAGGCAACACGACATATCAAAATTACAAGAGAAAGTGCAACAAATTTTGCTCTCGCAAAGAGCAACAAAAAATGACATGGAAGTTTTGAATAAAGGCATGCAAACTAAGATGGATGTTTTGAAGAAAGGCGTGGAATCTAAGATGGATGGTTTGAAGAATGGCATGGAAGCTAAGATGGATGGAATGGAAGCTGGCATGGAATCTAAGATGGATGACATGGAGGCTAAGATAGAAAAAATGAAGAATGATCTAAAAGCAGACATGGAAGGTTTGACAAAGTTGTTAAAAGAAATGTTTCCTAATGGTGAAAAGATAGTAGAGGAAACTCATGATGAGAACAAAATAAATGTTAATCGTGATTTCATAAACTCTAATGTTGGATGGAAGAACCACCATATTCCAAAAATGGATATGAGGAATTTTGATGGAAAGGATCATGTAACATGGATACTACATATGGAGCAATATTTTGATCTCAATAATGTGCAAAACACACAAAAGGTACTATTGGCAATATGATGCAATGTGTTGTCCTTTATGGCAACGTACTTGATGAAGTTGTCCTTGATGGAAACTGAATTGATGAGTTTATTAATGATGTAAATATGATGTATCTACAAGCAGCTCAAAAGTAGCAGAGAAAAAAATTTTAGTAAGTGCCAGAGAGATGATAAATATGATATGTCACAAAGCATACACGGGTTTGTAAAGGAGAAGTAGCATATGTACGTGGAAATGTACGTGACAAGTAGCATATGCCTATTTGCGCTCTAAATTTATAAAACCAGGGGACATAACCATGGTATTGGCCCATAGTATTGAGCGCTGGATTATCTATTTGATCCCGTCCAGGAATACCATCGGAGGTTGAGTGGTTTTGACTCATGGTATTGATAAAGGCTAAACCTATATAAGGAGAAGAAAATAATAGTGCAAGGTGTGCATAAGTCTGGGTTTTAAATAATACTTCACTTTGAAGTATATCTGCATGGAAGGGTAACAGTTTATTGATTGATCTAAATTAATAATGCACCTCTGAAGAAAATGATGAAGAGGGATCTCTAGATCTGAAATGACTATGTATTGTCTAGATCTGTTTATGGAATGTTTAGATCTGAGATGAGGCGAATATTTTCTGAAGTGAAGGGTAAGATCTGAGCTATTTATTTGTTCTGAAGAGTTGCACAGCCCTACAATGTTTGAATATCTATACGCAGGTTCGTGGCAGAGAAAGCGCGTATATACGCAGGTTGGCTTCAGCAAAAGTGCGTATGGAATATGAGAAATTGATGTTCTAAAATATGTGCAGAAGTATATGGAGGTTTGTTTCTATGAAAGCGCGTATATATGCAGGTTCAGTGAAGTAAAAGTGCGTATGAAATCTAGGGTTTTGCTAAAGTATGTGGAATGAAATGTCTGATCTGTTTTGTTGTTTTACTGCTATCTGTCAATGATGTATTCATACAGATCTGGGTTGTTTGAATGTTGATTATGCTGCTGATTATGTTGATTAAAGATCAAGTTGTTGGTTGATTGGTTGATGATTCAATGAATGAATTGATGGGGTTATAAGTTTCAGTTTGATAGATGATGAGCTTAAATGTGTGGATTGGGTCCAGTCTGAAAATATGATGAAAAGTGGCCTACAACATATTTTGTATGGAAGTTGATGGATCCAGTATGAAAATTGATGAAACGTGGTCCATGGTGGTGCTGAGGGTCGAAGCCTTTAGTGAGGGGGTTGTAGCTCCCTTCCAGTGGTAGCTGGTAAATGAGAGCAAGGGGTAGTACCTCCCTTCTAGGAGAGACTGGTAAACGAGATCAGGAGGTAGTAGCTCCCTTCCAGTAGAGGCTGGTAAATGAGAGCATGGGGTAGTAGCTCCCTTCCAAGAGAGGCTGGTAAATGAAAGACTTGAAGCAGAAATCATCTCTCTCAAAGAAGATCTTGAAGCATCAAATAAGAAGAATGAAGAACTTTTACAAACTTGTGAAGAACAAGAAAATGGGTTGAAATAAGAGATTTTACAATTGAATGATCAAGTAGAAGAAGGAAGAAGGGTCGAAGAAAGTATGAAGAAGCAATGCCAAAGATTGGAGGTTGAGGTAAACATTTTAAAAGGTAAATTAGAAGAAAAGGATAAACTCTTGAGGTTTCAAGATAGTACTAAGATTCTGGACAATATTCTTAGTAGTCAAAGATCTCCTTCTATTAAATTTGGTATTGGTTTTCATGAAACTGTTAAAGGAGAATCTAGTTCACAAGAAAGTGCTAAATATTCAAAGGATATCAATGCAAAACGTGAAGTGTTGAAAGAAACAAAAGGTCAACCAACAATCATGAACTCTCAAAAGAAATCATTCCCTCCTTTGATCAATAATGTTGAATTCTTTAAATGTCACAATTATGGGCATGTTGCAGCCAATTGCAGAAGCAGATTGTTTCAGACACAAACAAACAGATTCTACACAGAAAGGTACTCGGGTTTCTTTAAGGGATATTGTTTTTCATGCAGCAAGTATGGTCATAAAGCAGTTGATTGCAATAGAAGAAAGAATAGAAAAACACATTATGATCCCTATGCTTACTTTTCTGGTCACGCAAGATGTTATGCCTGTAACAAGTATGGACATGTAGAAAAAAAATGCAGGATGAATAGATATGAGAAATTGGACAATTTCCAGCACACTATATAAAATTTCAAGAAAAGCTGGAAAAAGAAGGAGGACCGGTCAGAAACGTAGGGAATATTGACCCTACTGTAGTCATCCACTTCTAAAGCTTACTTCTCATAATGACTGCAGGAGTGATGTGAGATACATTATAGGAATCAGTAATGTATCATCATAGGGGGAGCAATATATGGTGATTCCCATGGTTGTTTTGGTAATTCTGGTTATGTTTATTTCTGACAGTGCATCTGATGTGAAGAAGATAGGTATAGGTGGTACAAGTTCAGGGGAAGATGGAGTTGTGAAATTTTCAGTATTTCACTTTCCATATGCGAGTTTCGTGAACTAAAGCCACGTATACACACGAGTTCCTATGGAGACAAAAGCGTATGCTTTTCTGTTAAGGAAAAAAGTGAGATGGCTCAAGAACAGGAGCACAGGTTCAGGGGGAGCATCAGTCTAACTACTAATTATTGCATTGTTGGCATTGCATCTGCTTATTCCTTAGTTATCATAATACTCATGCTCAAATGATGATGACATGATACATGGTTTCTTATGATGAGATTATGGATGAGCCCTGATTGCTTTTTGCTGAAGAGTATCTTGTTTTCACACCTGGATGAAATGGAAGTCTTATGATTCAGAGATAAGGTTAGATCATGCAGATTTTGTTGTTGATGAATTTTATCATGGTTGAGACCTTTTATACATAATTCCTACACATGTTACATCATGATTATGAATCATGAAGATCTTGGTGATATCAGATCACATTGATGATTTCTTGAAGTTGTTCTGGTATGATAATTCCTCTTGAGAAGAATATGTTGATGTTGCAAAGAGCCTAAAGACTTGGTTACTGATGTGATTATGCTACAACTATTGCACGACACTTGAAAACATAGCTACATTTTCCTATCTTTCTTCTCTCATATATTCTAGGGAAGCATTCAAATATCTCAGACAGAAGCTGGGAATTGTCTATGCCTCTCAGAAGATCAGATCTGCTTAAAATCAGAAGATTAAGTTGGATACGCGGATTTCCTGAAGGACAGTCACATATATACGCGAGTTTATACACAGAAAACTGCGTATGGGTGTTTGCTGACAAAATTTTTCTGGGTCAGCATTTTTCAACACAGCTGCAGTGCTGTTTGGTATTTCTGGTGATGTTTCAAATCTCATATTTCGATATTTGATGAAGATGCCTTGATGATTTGTTGTTGAAAATGTTCAAGATTCACAGGCTAAGGGGAAGCATTGGTCATGAGGAAAGGATGCATTTTTGGCATTATGATGGTTCTGAAATATGATCTCTCTCTTGAGGTCTTTTTGATGTTGGTCATAAAAATTCATATTTGTAATTTGATGAAAATTTCATGTTGAGACCTATGATGTAAATTTTTATATTCATTCATGTAAGGACTTCTTCAATTTTGTAAACCCACTTGGTTGGGTAGTTGAGTCAAAACATGTAAATACACTTGGTTGGATCATTGTTGTAAGTATGAGTCCTTGGTGATAGGAAAGGTCATAGATTCATGTACTTCATTAAAACATATGTTTGAATATTCAGCATGAACTCAGGGGGAGCATGGTAACTTCAGCGCACATCAGATCTACAAAGCTCTTCTTTCTACATGAGGAGAAAAACCTTGTTTTGGTTTTGATCCGCCCTTTTCCCTTGATGTCAAAGGGGGAGAGTATCATGGTGTTTGAATAGGGGGAGAGTATCATGGTGTTTTCTATCTATCTGTTGTGATGATCAAACACCATCATGGTTGCCATCAAGTCCAAAGGGGGAGATTGTTGGCAATATGATGCAATGTGTTGTCCTTGATGGAAACCTACTTGATGAAGTTGTCCTTGATGGAAACTGACTTGATGAGTTTATTAATGATGTAAATTTGATGTAGCTACAAGCAGCTCAGAAGTAGCAGAGAAATAAATTTCAGTAAGTGCCAGAGAGATGATAAATATGATATGTCACGAAGTATACGCGGGTTTGTAAAGGAGAAGTAGCGTATGTACGCAGAAATGTACATGACAAGTAGTGTATGCCTATTTGTGCTCTAAACCAGGGGACATAACCATGGTACTGGCCCATAGTATTGAGCGTTGTATTATCTATTTGATCCCGTCCAGCAATACCATCGGAGGTTGAGTGGTTTTGACTCATGGTATTGATAAAGGCTAAACCTATATAAGGAGAAGAAAATAATAGTGCAAGGTGTGCATAAGTCTGGGTTTTAAAGAATACTTCACTTTAAAGTATATCTACATGGAAGAGTAATAGTTTATTGATTGATCTGAATTAATAATGCACCTCTGAAGAAAATGATGAAGAGGGATCTCTAGATCTGAAATGACTATGTATTGTCTAGATCTGTTTATGGAATGTTTAGATATTAGATGAGGCGAATATTTTCTGAAGTGAAGGGTAAGATCTGAGCTATTTATCTATTCTGAAGAGTTTCACAACCCTACAATGTTTGAAGATCTATACGTAGGTTCGTGGCAGAGAAAGCGCGTATATACGCAGGTTGGCTTCAGCAAAAGTGTGTATGGAATATGAGATCAGTTCTAAAATATGTGCAGAAGTATACACAGGTTTGTTTCTATGAAAGCGCGTATATACGTAGGTTCAGTGAAGTAAAAGCGTGTATGAAATCTAGGGTTTTGCTGAAATATGTGGAATGAAATTTCTGATCTGTTTTGTTTTTTTACTGCTATCTGTCAATGATGTATTCATACAGATCTAGGTTGTTTGAATGTTGATTATGCTGATGATTATGTTGATTAAAGATCAAGTTGTTGGTTTATTGGTTGATGATTGAATGAATTAATTGATGGGGTTATAAGTTTAAGTTTGATAGATGATGAGCTTAAATGTGTGGATTGGGTCCAGTCTAAAAATTTGATGAAAAGTGGCCTACAAGGTATGTTGTATGGAAGCTGATGGATCCAGTATGAAAATTGATGAAACGTGGTCCATGGTGGTGTTGAGGGTCGAAGCCTTCAATGAGGGGGTTGTAGCTCCCTTCCAGTGGTAGCTGGTAAACGAGAGCAGGGGGTAGTACCTCCCTTCCAGGAGAGGCTGGTAAACGAGAGCAGGGGGTAGTAGCTCCCTTCCAGGAGAGGCTAGTAAATGAGAGCAAGGGGTAGTAGCTCCCTTCCAGGAGAGGTTGGTAAACGAAAGTAGGGGGTTGTAGCTCCCTTCCAGGAGAGGCTGGTAAATGAGAGAAGGTTGTAACCTTCTGCAGGTGGGTGCCTGCGTGTTGGTATGAGTTTGCACCAGTACATGGTTGAAAGAAGTTTTCTTTATAATAAATATTGAAGACAGATACGAAGGCAGCGGTGGTTTTCTCCCGAATTGGGTTTCCACCTTAAAACCTGGTGTTCATGTGTGTTGCTTATGTGTGATGATTTATTCTGTTCTTACTGCACAATTTTACTTCTTATTAAACATCTAATGAATGAATGATGCAATGATCTAAGTAAAGAATTATCTGCATAATGAGATCTCTAGTAATATATAAGTTTTATTAAGGATATCCGCATGTATATGCGAGTTGGCTTCAGTAAATTAGCGTATGGGTTTTATAGAAAGAAAAAGTAAAAAAAATTCAGTCAGCCCTAAATACTGATTCACCCCCCCTCTCAGTATTTTTCCCAACAGGTACACATTGCAACTTTACATTTAGAACAAAATACATTTGTATGGTATCAATGGATTTTCTCCCGTAAAAAAATTGTCACTTGGTCAATTTTTATAGATGAAATGATAGCACATTATGAGGATACAAAGAGCAACACTTTCTTTAGCCAATTAATAAATCTCAAACAAAAGCGTTCAGTGGGGGAGCACATTGAGGACTTCCAAAAATTGAATATAAGGGTAAATGGTATTCCAGAGGAACACATGATTGATCTCTTCATAGGTACTTTAAAGAATAACATCCAACATGAAGTTCGCGTTTTGGAACCTGATTCATCGGAGAAGGCATTTAGGTTGGCAAGAAAAATTGAATGTAAAATTATGGCAACAAGGAAGCCTACCACTCACTTCTATAAATATGGAAGTGTTGCTACTCCTATATTTCCACAACCTACAAGGTTGACACCACAACAATTGGAAGAAAAAAGAGAAAAATGGCTTTGCTACAGTTATGATAGAAAATACACTAAAGGTCATAAGTGTGATGAGAAGAAATTATTTTACATATATTGTGAAGAAGAAGAAGAAAATGAAGAAGAATCTTCAAAAGAAGAGGATATACACCAGGAACCAGCCCTAGAAGACGAAGAAATGAGTCTGCCCATATCATGTAATGCATTGGCAGGAATTACCACTCCTCAAACTCTCAAGATAGAAGGACATATCAAGAAGAAAAAGGTAATAGTGTTGATTGATTCTAGTAGGACCCATAATTTTATTCATTGTAAGGTAGCGAAGGAATTTAATTGTTTTCTATACCCAGCACCAAAATGTCAAGTGATGGTTGCAAATGGAGGAACTATAAATTTCTTTGGAAAATTCCATAATATCAAGCTAACCATGGGGGAATATGTATTGAATATTCCAATGCTTTCCATTCCTTTGGGAGGTGTCGATGTTGTACTAGGAGTATAATGGTTACAATCTTTGGGGACGGTAGCTTTTAATTTTCAAGAACTTTTCTTTAAAAAAAATCAGAAGGAAAGGAAGTCGAATTACAAGGTATTGCATGGAAGCTGGGAAATATAATAAGCTTTAATGTCATGACAAAGCTTCTAAATAAAGAAAAATCAGGCGTAATTGCACAATTATGCTCACTAGAAGTTCCAACATCAAAATCATCTATTTTTGTAGATCTCCAAAAAATCTTGGACAATCATTCCAAGGTGTTTGAAACTCCCAAAGGAGTCCCACCTATTTTTTATCATGATCATGCTATTCATTTGATTCTAGGAATTTTTCCTCCAAACATAAGGCCTTATAGATATCCTTATGTCCAAAAGAGTGAAATTGAACTTATGATTGTAGAAATGTTAGAGGTGGGTATAATTCAACCTATTCAAAGTTCTTTCTCTACTCTTGTAGTATTGGTATACAAGAAGGATGGATCATGGCGCATGTGTCCAGATTAGAGGGAGCTCAATAAGCTCACCATTAAAGATAATTTTCCCATTCGTCTGATTGACGAATTATCGGATGAATTACATGGAGTAATTTATTTTACCAAGTTGGATCTTCGTTCACGATATCATCAAATTAGAATGAAGACTGAAGATATTCTGAAAACAAAATTTCAAACTCATGAGGGTCATTATGAATTTTTGGTCATGCATTTTGGCCTTACCAATGCACCTTTTACATTTCAAGGGTTGATGAATTCAATTTTCAAACCCTTCCTTAGAAAATTTGTGCTACTATTATTTTATGATATACTAATCTATAGTAGGTCTTGGAAGGATCATGTTCAACATGTTGACAGGGTGCTCAAACTATTGCAAGAGAAAAAATTATATGAAAAAACATCCAAATGTTTCTTTCGAATACAAGAGGTGGAATATTTTGGTCATATTGTATCTCACGAGGGTTTTAAGGTAGATCCTAACAAAATTAAAGCCATTAAGGAATGGAAAGTCCCCACAACCATAAAACAGTTGCGAGGATTTCTCGGGTTAAAAAGGTTTTATCGCAAGTTTTTTAAGAATTATGGGAGAATAATAGCACCTCTAACAACATTATTGAAGAAAGATGCATTTTCATGGACTCCTAAAGCAACTAAGGCCTTTGAACATCTTAAAGAGGCAATGTGCCTAGCATCGGTCTTAGCTACACTTCACAAAAACCTTTATTGTGGAATGTGATGCCTCGAGAAATGGAATTGATGTTGTTTCAATGCAAGAATGAATACCAATTTCTTTTGAAAGTCGTCCAATCAAAGGAAAGTATTTACAGAAACCTATTTATGAGAAGGAAATGTTAGCAATACTGCATGCACTAAAGAAATGGCGAACTTACCTAATGGGAAGACACTTCAAGTTAAAAACTGATCATAATAGTCTTAAACACTTTTTGGAACAAAGACTATCTTCAGAAGAGCAGCAAAAATGGGTCACAAAGATGTTGGGTTATGAATTTGAAATAATCTACAAAAAAGGGAAGCTAAATGTTGTTGCAGATGCACTGTCAAGAAAGAATGAAGAGGTGGAAGCATTGCTTTGTGAAATTTCTATTATCCAACCAGATTGGATAACCGAAGCAATATATGAATGGAAGAAGGATGAATAAGTGTGGACACTCATTCAAAAGTTGCAGCAAGATCCTAGTACATTTTATACATTTGGTTGGAAAAATTATTCCTTATGGTACAAAGATCACTTATATCTTTGTAAGAATTCCCAACTAAAACAAAATATTCTTTTGGAATTGCACACTTCTCCTTTAGGAGGACACTCAGGATTTTTAAAAACTTACTACAAGGTGAAGAAAGAATTTATTTGGGATGGCCTTAAATTTGATATTCAAAATTTTGTGGCAGAATGTTTGGTTTTCCAGCAGAATAAAGTTGAGACAATTAAGACCCCGGTCTTCTACAACATCTATCCATTCCAAGTCAACGTTGGGAGGAGATTTCAATGGATTTTATCACAGTTTTACCTAAGTCCAAAGGAAAGAGTGTCATCATGGTGGTATTTGATAGACTTACCAAGTATGCACACTTTTGTGCATTATCTCATCCATTTAAAGCAAGTATAGTTGCTACTACATTTATGGAAACAATTCAAAAGCTACATGGAAACCCAAGGGTTATTTTGAGCGACAAAGATCCCATTTTTACTGGAAATTTTTGGACGGAGTTATTTTCTTGTTTGGGTACTCAATTAGCTCATAGTTCATCTTATCATCCTCAATCCGATGGTCAAACTGAGATAGTAAATAAATGTTTGGAAGGATATCTTTTTTGTTTTGTATCTGATAAACAAACACAATGGGTCAAGTGGTTACCTCTCACTGAATGGTGGTATAACACTTCCTTCTATACTACAGCAAAAATGACCCCATTTATGGCACTTTATGGATATCATCCACCATCCATCGCATCATATTTAAGAGAAAATTTGAAGGTTCAAGCAATGGAAGATCACATTGAGCATCAACAAGAAGTTCTCCAACTCTTAAAGTATAACCTGAATATATCACAAAATCGAATCAAAGAATAGGAAAATCAACATCACAGCGAGAGAAGTTTTGATGTAGGAGACTGGGTATTTTTACGGCTACAACCATACAGAAAAATGTCCCTTAAGCAAGCTAAGAAGGATAATAAATTATCGCCAAAGTACTATGGTCCTTACAAGGTGTTGCAAAATATTGGTACTATGGCATACAGATTGGAGCTTCTTGCTTCTTCATGAGTGCATCCATTTTTCCATGTTTCATGCTTAAAGAAGGTTATAGGTGAAAAAATTTCGGTTCAAAAAATATTACCAGAACTTGATGAGGAAGGAAAAATCATATTGGAACCTAAAGTAGTCATGGAAACAAGAACTCGATAGCTACAGAATCGATCAATTTCAGAGTATCTCATCAAGTGGAAGAACTTACCCACTGAATATTATACATGGGAGGATGATAATTTTATACAGAATCACCCAAAGCTACTCAAGCATTGAGTACAACACTTTTTTGAAGGAGAGGGGCATGTTAGGTCCCTATATTACTAATATAGTCCTTTATTGTTGTTATTGTAACCCCCTTATTGTTATTATTGTACCCCTTTAACCCCCATATTGTTATTATTGTGCCCTTAAATTATTATTGTTAGGTCAGCTAGGATTACATTATGGCCCCACTAGGATTACATTGTGGCCCCTTAGACTCCTATATATAGAAAGGAGGTTTTGTAATTTGTATCATCCAAGAATTTTTCATTCATGTAATGTATTGGAGGTGGCCCCCTCGAAGTGGTTTATTTCTAAGGCGTTGATATCTCTTTTCTTCTATTTTTGAGATGGTTTCATCATAATTGTGTATGTACGCGATATTTCTCCATAGGACCCGCATATACTTTCTCACACTTTATCTTTACCATTATTCTATCTCTAAAATGATATTCCTTTGTATATCTCACCTGTAGCATCTGCTTGTTGACATATTTATCAAGTAGATTATCGTTAAGAACAACAAATTAGTCATAATTCCAACAATATCCCCCTTTGGACTTGATGGCAGCAACTTTGGTGTTTGTTCACCACCACCTATCCATCTCTAGGTACTTGAAAACACATTTGTAAATAGATTAAGCTAATCACAAATCTTCTCTCCCAAATTATTCATAATTCCAACAATATCCACATTTGGACTTGATGGCAACCACTTTGGTGTTTGGTCACCACCACCTGTCCATCTCTAGGTACCTACAAACACATTTGTAAACACGGAAAGCTAATCACAAATATTCTCTCCCAAAACACCAAGCTACTCTCTCCATTTGAAATCAAAGGCAAAGGGCTTACCAATTCTGAATGGAGGCCGCCCTGAAGAGTTGGGCACTAAAGATATGATCTATGAAATATGAAAATTGTATACTTACCATGCTCCCCATGAGGATATGTTGAATCTTCTAGAAGATATAAAAAATAATTACATGACTCTGATTCAATCAAATATGATATTTACTATCACCAAGGATTCATTCTTACATCAATCACCCAACAGAGTGGGGTTACATATTTGGCTCAACATTACATCAAGTTCCCAAAATAATGGGATTACATGCATAACTGACTTGACCCTAATAGTCCAAACATGACTGAATATAAAAATTATTACATCATGGGTCTTTAAATGACCTTTACACCAAGAGACATATGATATTTATGACCGAAACTAAAGACCTCAATAGTGAGGTAGCAAGACCATGATAGTCATCAGAAACCATCATACCCCATATAGGATCCTGACACTTAAGAAATATATCCAAAACTTTAGCAACATATGTGTCTTTAGAAACATCACCAATGATATATACTTTTCATGAACACCATTATGCAACAAGGAATTCTCAAGAAATCATAATGCCAACAATGCACTATTAGAAGGAAAGAAAATTCTCCCCCTTAACTTGAGCCAACTATTCATTGTCAGGTTTGATCATATCCAACTTAATCAATTGGTAAAGAAATCAAGCAACAATCATATTTCAGCAAATAATAAACCATCATAAGCAAATATCACTTCTAAGTGTTATTTGGGCAACAACAGATTGTAACCAATCAACATCAGAACTAGAAAGTCAAATAAAAAATGTCCAAAGCATATCAAAACCTCTCCCTAAGTCTTTTAAAATGTTTGTTCATCTCATATAAACACACGTGACTGTTTAGATCAAGACTCGCGTATATACATGAATGTCCTTCATGTGATCTACGTACAAATAATAAACTATTGATTTTTGATAACTACAACTCCCCCTGAGCCTGTATTGTATGTTTTTGTTCAATGTTACTACATTAGATGCACTGTTAATAATATAAGTAACATAAATATCAAAACAACATGGGAATCATAATCAACTTATAAATATGTATATCTCCCCTTGAAATCATACTTCACTGATCTTGTCGCCCTGATAATCATTTCCCGCTCCTCATGAGGTCATGTACCTCTCATTACTTCTGTATTCACTCTGGGATATAAGCTTTAAAAATAATGTACTGCAATGGGCACCATCTTATTTTACTCTAAATCTAGAGAAGAGGAATTATCCTCCTCATTTCTGTGAGAATCTATTTCTTTAAACACATATAATTTGTTTGGATTTCTATATCCTCTTTCTATGACATTTCCAATTTCTTCATCTATAACCTTGCATTTGGTTGATGTAAACACAATTAAATTTCCTTTATATTCCATTTAACATACACTTATAATATTCTTCTTTATCCCTTGAACTAATAAAGTATCAGTTTCTCTTCTATATTTATTAATTTTAGCTCTACCTTTTCCCCAAAAACTATTGGGGCACTTTTTCCAGGAATAGCCTTACTATCTTTTTTTCTTGAGAGACTCAATATTTCTCTTATCTCCAGTGATGTGATGAGATCATCCACTTTATATGCACCATTCAGATTCATCTTCCAATGATAAAAGAGAAAAATCACACCTTATATGTTCTTCTTCATTTTTCATAATATGATAATTATTGGTGGATCCATATTTTTTAGGTATTTTGACATCAATATTCTTATCTGATTGCTTGACATGTTGTCTGTGCTGATCCATTTATTTACTCCTACATTCTTTTTCTACATGTCCAAATTTTTTACAAGCATAACATCTTATATGACCATAAAACAGATCAGAGGAATTATAATATTTTGTTTCATATTTCTTCTATTGTAATCAATAGCTTTGTGACCAAATATGTTGCAAGCAAAATAGTATCCTATAAATAAACCTGAGTACCTGGGAGATAATGTTCTTCTTGTGAGTTGACTACTTGCTTGAGATTAAAACAGTCTACTTCTATAATTAGCTGCAACATGTCCATAATTCAGAGCATATGATTTCTTTGAAAATTCATCTTCCTTAGATATTGATCTAGTTGAATTTTTATCTCTTTAACAGGAATTTCAAATTTTGTATCCTTCAATATCCTTGCACGAGCTTGTGAACTAAATTCTCCTTTTATAGTTTAATAGACTAGATCTAATGGAAGGAGGCCTTTAACTACTAATAATGTTATCCAAAATCTTAGTATTATCCTTGAATCTTAAGTGTTTAGTCTTTTCTTCTAAATTTCTTTTTAAAATGTTTACCTCAACTTCCATTATTTGGTATTGCTCTTTCTTTTTTATATACTTCTTCCTCATTCCTCTTCAACCTTTCTTCCTTATTCTAACTTCTCCTTTAATTTCCTAATCTCTTCCTTTAGCCCATTTACTTATTCTTTAAATTCTTGAACTAGCTCTTAACTTTTCTTGTTTGACTTTTCAATATTATCTTTTAGAGAGAAAATCTCAACTTCAAGGTCTTCACAATATTGTTTCAATTCTACTACAACATTTATTGATTTAGCATGACCCATGTTATCACATGACTGCAACTTATCTTTAAGATTAATAATCCTTTTCAAATAAAGATCAATTTTTCTTCTAATATTGAAAATTTCTTCTAACCCACCTTCTTCTGAATTAGTAGCTCCATTAGACATAACAAAGGTCATTTTATCATCATGTTCATCTTTTGACACATTTTTAGAAATAATATTACTTGATGGTTCTCTTAATTAAAAAATCTTCCTTTGGTTTTTCTTCAAGGATTTCATGTATGTTATCCCACACTTCCTTTGGAGTTGCATAATGCATAACCCTTTTTAATGTTGAATTAGGTATGTGATTAATTATTTCACTTAGTTCCTTACTAATCTTTTTCACTTCTTCACCTAATGGGGAAGTTTTAGTGAGTCCATTGCATACTAAATACCAAACATCAGATCCAAGGTTCATTAAATTTGACTTCATCTTTTCTTTCCATTCTTGATAATTATCATTGCTTCTCATAGGCACATATTCATTGTCCATTGTTTCTGACTTGCCTTCTTCTTTCGCTTTTAGGGCCATCATTTTCTAATCTGATTTCTCTTTAGAAATCTTAAGATCCAGATTTATGAAGGAACGCAATATAATACACATATAACCATTAATACAAAAATGCAGTGGAAATAGCACTTCATTTCATTAATATAAAAGAACTGAAATTTGTTTACAGACAGAATGGAAATAAACTAGCCAGGGCGCTGGTATCTTATCTCTGAGAAGTGATGTGGTAGCTACAAACCTCTCAACTGTGTTACAATCATGCTTGAGGGCCTATTTATTATTGAGAAACAATGGAAAAGCCTAAATATCCAAAAAACTAACCCTATGAGATGAAGCACGAAAAACTATGGGCCCCATTTGGGTAAATAATTGGTACATCAACTTCCAGGGGATGTAACTTTGGCATATGATCTCCATTTGATGCACTCAATACCTTGTTAGAAATATCTATCCAAGGAATACAACTTTTTAGTGAGAAACATCAGTTAATGACCCATGTTGCTCTCTGTTTTCCCAATAAAAATCATTTAGGGCCTCAAAACGGCTCCAGAAGTCCACGACTCGAAAAACTGCTAAAAATAGTAAATTGTGCTATAATTAAGGAAACTGAAAAACTTAAAGAAACAATGGTGGCGCCACAAGTGGAATAGGTGGGTGGCCACCAATATCCACGTAGATCAGCTTACATTCACTTTTACCCATGAGAGAAATTTTAGTTGATTCATTTTCATCTTCACTGTCATCATTACTACATAAAAAAAGAAAATGGATAAAAATTAGAACAAAAACTTGTGCTTGATAGTTCTTTATTACTGTCGTCTTCATTCTCGATCACCAAAAAGTGAGGTGTTCTTATACATGAATATTTGTTGGCATCAATAATTGTCACATCATCTGACGTATCACTTTCATTGTTTTATTGGATTTACTTCCTCCTTTGAGTTGCATTATTTTTCTTTTTCTTATTTCCCATTGTCCCTGATCCATTCTCAAGTGGTTAAGCTTCTACTGGAGTGACCTACTTTGATACCAATTTTTAGGAAAAAAACTGAGATGGGGAGGGTGGATTGAATCAGCATTTTAAATTTCACTTAAACATTTCAATTTCTTATTCATATTGCAGTGCGCTAAAGTCATTAATTAAAATCGTGTATGTATGTTAATATGCTAAAGACAAACAACTTATACCCATTTAACTAAATTTTAATTTATTTCATCACCTGTAGAACTTGAACCAGTGCATCATTACTTCATTAGACATTATTTAAATGTTAACTATGAGCATTAAGAGTTTAATAAACCATCACACATAAGCAACACAACAACACATGACGACACCAATATTTTTAGGTGGAAACCCAACGTGGCCGAAAACCACTGGTGGCATCACTTATTTCTTCATATTTTATTAGAAAGGAAAACATATTATAATATTGTACTAGAATAGACTCATACTAGTATTCAAGAACCCACCTACAGAAGGCTACAACCTTCTCTCATTCTCCAACACCCACTAGAAGGGAGCTCCAACTCAAGATCGCATTTACCAGTACCCATTAGAAAGGAGCTACAAACCCCTAATCAGATTTACTAGCTACCATTGGAAGGAAGCTTTGACTCCCTCACTGAAAGCTCCAACCCTCAACACCGTTGTGAACCATGTTTCATAATATTTCATACTAGATCCATTTATCTCAAAACATCAAAACCTGTAGGCCACTTTCATCATATTTTCAAACTGGACCCACTTCCATCATTTAAGCTTAATACCAAACAAAAATTCTAAAACCAAACAATGAATCAAATTAATCCCTGAACCAACTAAATCAATATATTAATCACGAAATTTAAATCAAACAATGCAACTGAATAAAATTAAACCAAGACATATCATATCAATTCACAACCATTTCATCAATATACCAAACCAAACATTGTTATGCATCACAGAAACCAACTGTTGCTACTTAAAACCATGATCAATAATACATTAGATTGTATATGTTACTGTTACGAATCATAATAGCGTATGTGCATGATTCTCCTTAATAGGACATGTGTACATATCTCAAAATACTCAACAAATGAGTCTGAATCACTTCACATTGAATCAGTCATTGAATCACATACCGAGCCCATCACAGATTACTGAACCAAATACATATCACCACATAGTAGCATCATATCTAGTGAACATATCATTCCATAAACAATTCAACCCAACCAGTAATGTCAACCCCAAAATATCATGAGAGAGACATCGTCGATAGACAATAGCAGTCATAACAAAACTAATCAAACATCATTAACAGTTCATACTGAAAAACCCTAGAAAGTGTACATGACTCTTATAAAGCACATCCGCATATGTGCGTGCTTCTTATGTTTGACACCTGTGTATATATTTTGAACTTTCATAGAATGTATATGCGACTCATCAAGGGAATGTCCACTTATAATGTACATGACTTCTTTGACGCAACCCAACGTATAGATCTGTAATCACTGAATCTTTCCTTCATTGCAACCACAAAACATTATTTGCAACCCTTATTGTCACACGTTCATGTCAGAGTATCATTACCACCATATATCTATCATAGTTAGTCATAATCATAGAAAATAAAGCAAGCATATTCATTAGTCTCTACTAATCTTTCAGATCTATAAGATATGAAATTTCTCCATGCTCCTTGGTGCACAGCTACTTAAAGTCAAACCATTCATCAATAACCCATAACTTAGATATCATTTTTGGGATTCAACTGCATTAAGTAAGTCATTCATCTATGACCATTTTTATGAGAGGTAGTCATAAATGACCAATTTCTTATGATTTTGAATAGTCCACTTAACAGCGATTACATCGGGTGATGCTCACAGGGGTGAAGAAGTGGGATTGAAAGTAGTGAAATGAATCACATAGCTTCAATCATCACTTCTAGGTCTTGCACCCGGTAACGAAGAATTTCCAGGAGGTCACCCATCCCTAAATTCCTCTGGCTCAAGCACGCTTAATTGTGGAGTTTTCCCCATAATCAAGACCACCTAGCTTTCTACCCTATTTTCAAAACCTTAGCAAGTATTATGCCTCATGAACCATTCAAGTAGAGCGCCATTTACTCTTTGTATTAAGTATGAGGGTTTTACGCAGTGCATTATATTATATATCATTTTTGGGATTCAATTGTGTTAAGTAATTCATTCATCTATGACCATTTCCATGAGAGGTAGTTGTTACTGACCAATTTCTCATGATTTTGAATATTCCACTTAACACTCATTGCATTGGGTGATGCTCACAGGGGTGAAGAAGTGGGATTGAAACTAGTGAAATGAATCACATAACGTCAATCATCACTTCCGGGGCTTGCACCCAGTAACCAGGACTTCCCGGGAGGTCACCCACCCCTGAACTCCTCTGGCTCAAGTGTGCTTAACTATGGAGTTTTCCCCACAATCAAGCCCACTTAGCTTGCTACCCCATTTTCAAAACCTTAGCAGGTATTGTGCCTCATGAACCATTCAAGTAGAGCTCCCTTTACTCTTTGTATTTAAGTATGAGGGGTTTACGTGTAGAAATTATATAACTAATGCATTATATGTCTAAGATTCTCCTAATCACACACTATTTTAACTTCATTCACAATACAAAATTTATTCCAC
The DNA here is from genome assembly GCA_034641835.2 of Pinus albicaulis. Lineage (NCBI taxonomy): Eukaryota > Viridiplantae > Streptophyta > Pinopsida > Pinales > Pinaceae > Pinus > Pinus albicaulis. Next base: position 924,613,858 of record CM076569.1, read on the forward strand.
CATTGATCATATTATGTGGAAATTAAATCAATTGCATGCACACATTGAAACCATAAAAATTCACACACATTAACACAAAGTTTTAACAGGAAAGCCCGAAGCTAAAAACCCCAACTATCTGTATATAATATATGTCATAATTACCATGTAAAAATCCTCATACAAAGCTGATCATATCAAGCTCTCAGTACAATACAATAGCTACACACTAATCAGGTCTGATCTAGCAAATCCATGCACCGATCTTTGCCACCTGCTAGCCTGCCTGTACTGTGCAATCCCTGCTGAAGAATGGCTCTGAATGAAATCAAATTGGTCCAGCCTTGCTCATGCAATCCTCATGGGCATCTCTACTCTGTGTTGGATGCAATCAATGCATCACTATAGTCACAACTAATAGTCATCTTTCCCTTTCACCTACTCTCCACTGGTCTCCACTGAAATTGTCCATGAACTGTAGTTAACTGATGTATTCTTCATTTGATTAATGAGTTAATATTTAGTGAATTAATTATTAATTAATTCACACCACTCTCACTAGTGTATCAATCAGTTAGACTAGATACAACTAGCTCAACTGTGTCTAACTGAGTTAAACTGAACACAACTCCATTAACTACTTCTACAACTCCACCAAACTCTGTCACATGAGTTCTAACTGAAGTCTCCATGCAATAGCTCCACTTAACCCTCAGGAATAGCGTAATTCCTTCTGTCAGCTCCTGTGCCACATCTGTGTACTTAACTGAAGTGCTCCAAGAGAATAAGATAATGTTTATAGTCCAGATATTATTAAGAGCTAATAATATTCAACATATCTATTTTTAGACTGGCAATCTAAAAATAGATTCCGCCCAGTATGTCTAAAAATAGAAGTCCATCTATTTTTCCAACTTGACTAACCATCCACAAATAGCATCCTGCAACTCATAGAATATGATCGACATGTCTAAAAATAGACATAGTCTAAAAATAGACTTTGCGCCAAAAATAGCCTGCGGGCCCACTTAGTGAAGGCGACTCTTTTCACTAAGCTCATCATCTTGTTGAATCTCAACACTCCCTCTCAACAATATAGGGATTATCCTTCACCCCAATCCTGCCTCTATGGTATTCGAATTTGCTCTTGGTGAGCGCCTTCGTCAGAATATCTGCATCCCGATCCTCCGTAGGAATGTACTGAAGCAGCATGATCTTCCGCTGCACACAATCTCTGATATGATGATACCAGATATCAATATGTTTAGATCTATCATGAAACACAGGATTAACCGAGATTTTAATGCAACTCTAATTATCACAATGAATCACCGTGGGATCTAAATGTGAACCGAACAACCCGACCAGGATCTTCCTCATCCATATAGGCGCGCATGCAGCCCCAAACTTGGCCATGTACTTACTCCGCTTAAATTGAGTGCCACGAATATCTATTTCATTGCGACCAAGAAACTGTTGTCGACCTGATACTAAAAATCTCTCCAGATGTGCTCTTTTTGTCCGTTGGGCTCCCTGCCCAATCTACATCCATGAAGCCACACAGCTTCACCTCATCCAACTGTCTATACCATAATCCATATCCCGATGTGCCTCTGAGATATCTCAATAAATGCTTTCCTGCCTTCCAAAAGATCTTGGTAGGCTTAACCATAGATTTTGAAAGCTGGTTAAACAGCGTAGCATATGTCAGGTCGTGCATTGACTAGATACATAAGCAACCCCACCAACTGTCAGTAAACAGTGGCATCCACTACCTCTGCCGATGTAGCATCCTCTTTCCTCCATCCACCAGGAAGAGGAGTGTCGATAGGCTTGCAGCCTTGCATGTTGAACTTCTCCGCATGTTCCACATACTACTAGACACAAATAGTCCACCTTTCCGCTGCCAAATTTCCAATCCTAAGAAATAATGAAGGAGGCCCAATTCCTTCATCTCAAACTCCTTTGCAAGATTAGCCTTGCATGAGAGTATCAATTGTTCATCACTTGTCAGTATCAAGTCATCTACATAAAGTATAATGATTAGCAACTTACCCTCCACCACAATCTGGTATAGGTTTGGATCCGCCTCACTCTTGGTGAATCCAAGACTCGTGAAATAACTGTCTATCCATGTGTACCAAGCACAAGGTGCTAGTTTCAGCCCATACAACACTCTTTTGAGCCTGCACACATTCGACTCGCTACTGAAGATTTCGAAACCTTTAGGCTGCTCTATATACACCTCCTCCTCAATGACTTCGTTGAGGAACTCAGTCTTCACATCCATCTGATGAATGTGCCAACCCATCTGTGCTGAGAGAGCTAGGATGCTTCGTATGGAAGAATACCTTGCGACAGGTGCAAAGGTTTCTTCATAGTCGATCCCCTCGATCTGTGAGAAGCCTCAGGAAACAGATATTTCCTTGTACTTCTCAACGCTCCCATCAGCAGCTTGCTTCACTTTGAATATCCATCTCGAACCTACCACTGATTTCCCTTCCGGCCTTGGGACAATCTCCCATGCACTGTTTCTGACAATCGAATCATACTCTTCCACCATGGCATCTACCCATGCAAGGTCCTCCATAGCTTCCTCAAAAGAATATGGTTCTATCACGATACACTTGCTCATTAGAGCCATGTATCCAATATATCATTTAGGTGACTGTCTCTGCCTGTGCTGTGATGTAGGGGCTCCTACATTCTGTGTTGCATCAAGATTCAGTTGCTTAGCTTCTGTAGTGCACTTCTGCCCTCTAATGTTGGGCATTGCATGAGTGGTTTCTCCCACTCCATGAACCTCCTCTTGTGGCTGATCCACATCCTGAGGCTCATCCTTAGGAAATAATAGCTCCTCATGTGCATGTAAGTATAGCTCCCTCTCAAGCGACAACTTCATGGCTTTCTCCTCATGAAATTTGATATCCCGTCACACAACAGTCTTTCGACTGTCTGGAAAATACACACAATAGTTGTGGGGTGTTTCTGTGTACCCCATAAATATCCCAACCTCTGCAGTCGGTTCCAGCTTCTTCCTGGCATCCTTCATCACATGAATGTAAATAGGTGAGCCAAAAATCTTCAAATGAGAAATATCAAGCTTCTTACTAGAAAATGCCTCTTCGAGTATACTCATGCCAAGTACTCTATGAGGAAAATTATTTTACACATAAACCGCAGTGTTGCAAGCTTCGGCCCACAAGTGTATGGGAAGGCCCTGATCATGCAACATCACCCGTGTAGCACCCATGATCGTTCTGTTCTTTCGCTCCGTGACCCCATTCTATTGTGGGTTATGAGGTGCTATGATCTCTCTTCAAATTCCTTCTGCGCTACAAAAATATTTGAATTCGCCAGAGATGAATTCACCACAATTATCACTCCTAAGAGCCTTCACCTGCTTCCCCAAATCTTTCTCAACCAGTGCCTTAAATTCACAGAAATTTGAGAATGTCTTGCTCTTCTTCTGCATGAAGAATATCCAACACTTATGAGAAAATTCATCAACAAATATCACATAATACCTGTGCTTTGCTGTCGAAGCTACTAAGAAAGGTCCACACACGTCTGTGTGAATTATCTCAAGGATCGTTGTGGTGCAACTATCCTTCTCATGAAAGGTGGCTTTCACAAATTTTCCCAAAGTACATCCCTTGCATTGATCTAACTACACAAGTGTACCTTTGGGAAGCCGGGTAGAAATCTATTGCAAAATATTCAAAGCACCATGGTGAAGATGGCCCAATCTCCTATGCCACAATTCGCCCTCATCCTGGCTCACAACTCCTTCAGCTTTTCCTGCCATTGTTACGCAGCCATCTACCTACAATTGTTAAAGGCTCTTAACTCGAACCCTATCCTTTGGGTTTCACCAATTTCCTTACTGCGTAGGAAAGCCTTTCCCTCGCTAAAGACAACATCATATCCCTTGTCTTCCAATATTTCCACAGAGATCAAATTCTTCTTCAATCCTGGAACATGCATGACATCCTTCAAGATGAAAGGTTTACCAAACTCACTCTCAAAGGAAATGGTTCCGATACTAGTCGCATTGTATCTACCATCATCACCCATCTTGATGTGCAATCCAATATCCTTCTCATCCATATTAGTAAGCAAATATTTGTCTCTAGTCATATGGAAAGACACACCACTATCAAGAAACCACACTGGTCCCATCACACTTGAGACCAAGCATGCGATTAGCGAAAAATATAGCTCAAACTGTGAGGCTAAGGCCTCTCCAGCTGCAGATCCAGCAACCTGCTTATTTTTCTTCTTCTGTGGACAATTAGTGGCGTAATGTCCGTGTTGGCGACAGTGAAATCACTTCACCTTGGACATGTCCTGCTTCTTGCCTTTCGCACTGGATTGAGAAGGATTTTTCTTTCCCTTCCCTAATGAAGATGAAGAAAATTGCGCTTTGGCAGCCAAAGCGCAGTTTTCTTAATCTTCATTCTTTGATGAAGATCCATCCCTGGTACTCCACCTTATCTCCTTTTGCACAAGATCCAACCAAAGTCGCTCCCATCCCGGCAGTCTCTCCCGACCATTGACAGAGTCCTCATAGGAATGCCAACTCTTCGGAAGCCTAAGGAGAGCCAAGCTCACCAAGTCCTCTTCATCTACAATAACCCCCACACTTCCCAGCTCATCCATGCACTGGAAAAAATTCGTGAGGTACTTGGGTATACTTTCGCTCTTCTCCATTTTTATTTTCCCGAGCTTGTCTTTAAGCGCCAACTTCCTCTGGTCGCTTTTTCTTTGGAACAAGTCTGTCAAAGCTTTCCACATCAAGAATAGAGAAGATTTACCATGAAGGCTGGACACTATGTGATCCTTCACACCTTCCAACAAAATTCTTAGACATTTTGCTGTCTTCTTTTGCCATGCGTCAAGTGCGGCAGCATCGCTAGAAGCAGGTTTTGGAATTTCTGCATCTATGAACTCCTTCAACCCATTATCCTCCAACACCGCCTCCATCTTGTCCTTCCATGCAATATAATTCGAGCTACCCTCAAGGGAATACTCCAATTGCAATCCGTTGAAAGACATCTCAACTTCGAGACCAAGAAAACGCTGCTGCAAATTCGAATTCCACCAGCACAAAACTCAACCGCTTCAATGATTTGAAATTGCTCCAATGATCAATGCTCTAATACCATGTAGAAATTATATAAATAATGTGTTATATGTCTAATATTCTCATAATCACACAGTATTTTAACCTCATGCACAATACAGAATCTATTCCACCATTGATCATCACATGCGGAAATTAAATCAATTGCATGCACACATTGAAACAATAAAAATTCACACATATTGACACAATGTTTTAATGGGAAATATTGAAGCTAAAAACCCCAAATATCTGTATATAATATATGTCATATATATCATGTAACAATCCTCATACAAAATTTATCATATCAAGCTCTCAGTATAATACAATCTCTACACACTAATCATTTCCGATCTAGCAAATCCATGCACCGATATTTTCCACCTGCTAGCCTGCCTCTACTGCGCAATCCCTACTGAAGAATGGCTCTGAATCAACTCGAATTGGTCTATCCTTGCTCACGCAATCCTCACTGGCATCTCTACTCTGTGTTGGATGCAATCAATGCATCACTATAGTCACAACTGATAGTCATCTTTCCCTTTCACCTATCTCTCCACTGGTCTCCACTAAAATTTTCCATGCACTATAGTTAACTGATGTATTCTTTAGTTGATTAATGAGTTAATATTTAATGAATTAATTATTAATTAATTCACACCACTCTCACTAGTGTATCAATTAGTTAGACTAGATACAACTAGCTCAACTGTGTCTAACTGAGTTAAACTGAACACAACTCCACCAACTACCTCTACAACTCCACCAAACTCTGTCACTTGAGTTATAATTGAAGTCCTCCATGCAATAGCTCCACTTAACCCTCAGGAATAGCATAATTCCTTATATCATCTCCTATGCCACATCTGTGCACTTAACTGAAGTGCTCCAAGAGAATAAGTTAATGTTTAGAGTCCAAATATTATTAAGAGCTAATAATATTTGAGATATCTATTTTTAGACTAGCAATCTAAAAATAGATTCCACCCAATATGTCTAAAAATAGAAGTCCATATATTTTTTCCAACATGACCAACCATCCACAAATAGCATCCTGCAACTCATAGAATGTGATCGACATGTCTAAAAATAGACTTGCACCAAAAATAGCCTGCGAGCCCACTTAGTGAAGGTGACTCTTTTCACTAAGCTCATCATCTTGTTGCAATCTCAACATTACGTAGTGAATTATATTAGATATCATTTTTGGGATTCAACTGCATTAAGTAAGTCATTTATCTATGAACATTTCCTTGAGAGGTAGTCATAGTTGACCAATTTCTCATGATTTTGAATAGCCCACTTAACACTCATTACATCGGGTGATGCTCACAAGGGTGAAGAATCGGGATTGAAACTAGTGAAATGAATCACATAGCGTCAATCATCACTTTCAGGGCTTGCACCCAGTAACCATGACTTCCCGGGAGGTCACCCATCCCTGAACTCCTTTGGCTCAAGCGCACTTAACTGTGGAGTTTTCCCCACATTCAAGCCCACTTAGCTTGCTACCCCATTTGTAAAACATTAGCAATTATTTTACCTCATGAACCATTCAAGTAGAGCTCCCTTTACTCTTTGTATTTAAGTATGACTGGTTTACACAGTGCATAACTTACACACCTAACAATTTGATATCCATCTCTTTATATAGTCTAGGCCTTATCCAATACCTTAGGCAAATCCCTTGTAATATTTATTGTATTCTTTGATGGGAAAAATTACCTGTTGTTGAGTTGACTACTATTTTACAATACTTTTTAAAGACCCCTAGTGTTGATAATACCATGGTGCAGAAATTGTACACAATTTTTCTTCACCATACCTATGTATGTATGAAATCTTGCTTCACAAAACCAGTGCATATATTCTCACACTTTATCTTTATCATTATTCAAAATCTAAATTAATATTCCTTTGTCCATATCACCCATAGCATCTACATAACCATCATGTTGACATATTTATCAAGTAGGCTTCCATCAGGGAAAACGCATTAGTCATAATTCCAGCAAAATTATGGCCAGGGCATGGATTGAGATAACCCACTTATCTAGCATAGCTAGAGTATTAGTGTATGGGTCTTTCAAGGGTTCACCCTCTTCCTCCTCAATTACTGTAGTGGATGGAGCTTGATCGAAGGAGTTATTTTTAGAAGCATCAATTTGAACGAATTTTGTTTCCATACACTTATGTCTAGGGGAGTGTTTTTCATCACAATAGTAGTAGAGTCATTGTTTCCTTCTTTCGGCCATTTCCATCAGATACACTTTTCCAACCTTAATTTTTTATTTTTTTTTTGCGGGGGCGGGCGTAGCCAGGGTGGGACATGCCCTTGCGACAAAATTTGGATGATTGGAGTGGCCATTTAAAGAAACTTCTATCTCTAAGGCCTTATTGCATTCTTCCAACCAAGTAGTTGGGTGATGCATTCTAATATGGGCTTGGATAAATTCTTTTAAGCCATTGATGAAACATTCTAATTAAAAGGCATCTCCTAGTCCTTTCATCTGGATGGAAAAATTTTCAAAGGTTGTAATGTATTCCTGTACTATACTCATTTTCCTGATCTTAGTGAGATAACCGATAATGTGATATTCCCAGTCAAAGCGGTCACAAATGGATTTTTAGAACATGTTACAAGTTTGCCTCCCTAGATAGAATTTCTAATGCCACTACCAGCACTTCCATCGCTCTTGGTCTAAGTAAAGAGCTCCCACGTGTAGTTTAGTTTCATCTTCCCAGATATTGTTAATGTGGAAATATTGTTCCATTTGTGCTACGCATACTTCCAGGTTGATGCCATCAAATTTGTACATGTCTATCTTGGGTGTCCGATGACTCGAATATTGGTGACCTCCATGGAAATGAATGTGATGGTTGGATTCTCCTTCTATGTGTGCATTAATCTTGTGTACGTCCCTCATGGGTTTGCGATATGTCTTCAGGGTTTCCAATATTTTTGTGATTTAGTCGATAATGTGTGCTTGGAATTTATTGAATTGTTTCTCAAGGGCGTCGACTCTCTCTGTAGCCTTCTCCACAACCATAACTTGAGACCTAGTACCGTATGTGCATTAGCCTTGGTCAAATTTTCAGCTTACATAAGAGTAGTATGGTTGGAAAGAGGGAAAGATAAGGAGTCTAGTGATGTGGGTCACTTGAAGCTGTGTTTAGAAAAGTTTTGGGAATGCATGAAAATTTGAGGCTTATAGGTGAATGGTACCACTATGATTATCTCCTCATCTTGAATCTTATCAATATTGTAGTAGCCAAAATAAAAAATGCTTTATAGTGCCAAATATCCTGCAAAAATTATGGTTTGATTGTAGTAACAAAAACCCAAGGTATTTTCACTGCTAAATGTCTTGCGATAATATTATATGAACTATGGTGGACAAAACCCTCACTGCACAAAGAGCCTTATCTATGTTTTGAAAACCCCAACTATTGACGCTGATTTGTATGACATCAATAGAACCCTAATTGCTATATCTAATCTGGAAAATAGTTGTTGAACCCCAAATGTTGGATATGGTATGGGTGAAAAGGTAGGGGGAGATCCTCAAATAACTAACGTAACTATGGTCTCAAAGGAGTGTCTCGTGTAATATATCACAATATATGCATGGGTCCAAAAATATTACTTGACCCAATATTTCAAGGCATTAACTAAGGAGGATCAAATGTACCCTTAGACGTAATACCCGACTACCCTATTTTACTCACGAGTAATCTCCCCGAGTGTTGTTCTCAGTGTACTATATCAAAAATATGGTCGATGGCATGTCTAAGGTTAGGTTTCAGGCTACCCTAGGGGACTTCCAATATACCCATGGGTACATGGAAGTGTAGTCCTTGTGCAGTTTTTTCCAATGCGCTACTACTTGAAGGGGTACCCACAAGGGTTACAAGGGAGTCCAATAATTTTTACCACCTCTTGTAGTTCCTATGAGCATTCCTCCTCAAATATATGGTTTATGTGCTAAATTATAGATACCATGGTTTAAAGACATTGGAACACGTCTCTAATATAAAAACAAATTGTGAAAATTAGAGTAACAACTTTCCCTGGAAGGTTCTCTGATACCACTTGTTATGCACTTGACTTGTGAGAAAACCAAAAATCCAGAAATACAAAACAAAATAGCCTGAAACATAGAAATATCACATGAATTGAGACAAGTTGCAAATATATTTTATTATTCAAACACAGAATACAATGTTCACTTTCCTCTTGGAGGGGGCAATGTCCAACAGAGTAGAGATCAATTACAATAAAACTTGATGATTCTTCCCTTGTTATCTAAGATTATTTATAGCTTTATCACATCTAAAAGCCTAACTACTAGTGGTCCCTTGCATAATACAGGTTAACCACTTTATTTATTAACCATGGATTTCTTATAACTAATTGTGGTCCCATTTCTATAATGTGGGTCAACCACTTACAATTATTATTACTAAGGATAACCTATTACGAGATTTATTGACTTCATTAACTAAACATGACTTTGAATCGACCCCTTGGGATTATTACATAAATAAAGGGGTTAGGGTTGGATCCTAACAGGATTATGGTTGAAGATTTGGATCATTGTACTCCCTTTTATTGAATCATTCAATGGAAATATAATAATAAGAATAATTTGAAATGGTTTTCCCCATAGTTTGTTTTTCACTGGTCTCCGACAAATCCTGGTGTCCCTATGTGTGAATTTTTTTATTCTATTGTTCCTTTATTATCCACTGCATTAATGATGATATTTTTCTTTATACATAATTGCATATTTCACTGAATAATGTGATAAAAATGAATAAAGTTATGATTTTGTGGCGTGAACTTAATATGTAAATGATGAAATGAAATTATCTAAATAAAATAACAATATAACCCTAATAAAATTTAACAGGTCATCCTACAAAGCATTCACCAATGCATTATGCATGTTCCTTTGCTCATAGTAGACAAATTTCTTCATGATGTGAATTAGATTATTTTTGGTAGAGTCAACTAAATTGTTTCCCTGAGGGTAATAATTGGATGAGTCCTTTAAAACAATAAATTTTTCCAATGCAAAATCATAAATTTTTAATAATTAAAAATAAGTTTCATTATAAAAAAAAACTGAATTAGGGACGCCAAACCTAGTGATGATATTATGCTTAAGGAAATATATGAATTCCTACCCGTTCAGTTGTTTCAATGGAATTAATTCAAACCATTGAGTAAAGTAATTTGTTGAATTCACAATATATCAGTGTTTTTTTTTTATAAATGTGGTCATTTTTTTACAAATTATATCCAATCCCATTATTGAAAAGGTTCTTCAATGATAATGGGATGCAATGGGGTGACGAGATTTCTATCGCGAACAACAATTATTTAAAAAATCGAACACTTATGGGTGTATGCAGGAGCATATTTGAATAATGTGGGCCAAATAATAATCGGGCCTCATTACTTTTTGTGTTTTATTATTGCCTATGTAGTGTCCTTGAGTTGGCCCATCATGAATATATTTTAATACCCTTTCTAAATCATGTGCTCCTAGACATCTGAGTGGGAAACCATTGTGATACTTCCAAAAGAGCACACCATGTACAAGATGATATGATAAAGCTTTAAGTTGAATAGAATTATTCTATTTAGCTGATAAATACGACAAAAAGGTACCATGCTCAAGATATTGTCGCATATCTGTGTACCAAGACGTGGCTGCATTTATAGGGGTAGCTTGTTCAATGTTGTACATTTGAATTTCTTACTCCCATCCAAAAAATTCCTCTTCTAGTGAATTAACCATATCTTCTACAAGCTGACAGAAACCATGGACTTTTATCATATGAACTAGATTGAATTATATATCATATTATTAAAGGATTTCCATCTAGTTCGCCCTCCTCTCACCCAACTCTTGTTTTACAAAAAGTGATCTAAACCATTAGAGAACTTTTGATGTCTAAAATGGGCCTCCTAAGAAAAATGTACAACAAAAATAAAATTTATAAGAACCAATAGGATTTAAGATGATGATGTCAACCATGGGGGATGATTCACCATTTATGGGGTAAAAAAGTAAAAATAATAAAAAATAATAAAATTATAAAACTACTTTTTCAACTTATCTCCCTAAGTTTTTACTCAAATTTCGAGTGTGAGTACTTGTTGGATGAAAAATTTAATTTATCATCCAAGGATTACTCATGTTGCATACTTTCGATGGACCCTACTACATGAAAAATGATAAATACATAAAAAAATGTGATTGCAATCATGTTTTTCATATATTTCTCATTTTTCCTGTACGAGGGTCACTCGAAAGTATGCAACATGGGTACTCCTTGGATGAGGAATCAAATTATGCATCCAACGAGTGTTCTCGCTCGAAATTTGAGTAAACCCATAGGGAGATAAGTTGAAAATATGAGTTGAAAAAGTAGTTTTTCTTTTTCCCTCTAAAATTTGATGGTGTAATCAAATATAACTTTATTATTTCCACCATTATTTTATAATTTCCTTATGAGGCCCATTTTGGACCTCAAAATTCCCCTAATGACTGGGTGAGGCACAAATATAATAACATGACTTTTTAGAAGGTAAGGCCTAAAGTGCTTCACTTCCTTTCACGATGCATATGTTTACTTAACAATGATGGGATATTCTAATCCATATACTTGGAAGCCAACACTCATAAATGATATAAATTTCTCATTTCCTTGATCATCCTTTTGAGTAAGAATGACTCCAATAGATGTGTGGGAAGAAAAAGTATATAAAAATAAATATTTTTAAAAATTTGAACTATACAATATTAGGGCTTCAACAATCACTTGTTTAATTTGGGTGAAGCCATATTTCTCCCTTTGATACCACTTGTAAATGGCATCATGCTTGTTCATCTCTTTTAATGGCTTAGCAATTTGTGCATAGTATTAGATGAACTTTCAGAGAAAGTTAATTTTCTCCAAGAAGGATTGCATGGCTATCTTATCCATGGGAAAGGGAATATGAGTAATAGTCTTGACCCATTCTAGTTTCATTTTAATCCTGATTTTAGCTATAATGTGGTCCAAAAGGTTACCCTTAGACACTCAAAATATGATATTATTTATATTTAAATATATTTTATATTTTCAGCTTCGCTGAAAAACCTATCTCAGATGACTAAAGTCATCATATATTTTCTTTGAAAAAATAGTAACATTATAATTACACCGCTACACTCTTTCCAACCAAACAATGGAACATGATGTCCATAGCTCATTGAAATGTATCACCTACATTGATTAGTCCAAAAGGCATCCTCTTACAAGCAAATGTACCCCACTTAGTCGTGAATGAGTTTTTATGTGTTTTGGGTTCTGCTACTAGAACCTGGTTATATCAATAAAATCCATATAATAGCAAGAATGTCTCTGACCTAGATACCAATTGAATTATTTACTCTAGAGATGACATGGGATAATTGTCCTTATCCAAATCCTGGTTCAAATTGTGGAAATCAACACATAAGTGTATCTCTCTAGACTTATTTCTCACAGGAACCAAATTGGAGGCCCAAATAAAATGAAAAATTTTGAATATGATCTGAGCATCTAGAAATTTTATTAGTTCTTTATAAATGATGGGTTCAAGCGTAGGATGGAATTTTCCTAACTTCTATTGAAATGGATCTACCCCTTCATTGATGGGTATCACATGTTAGATAATTTGTGTATCATAATTTTTCAAGCCATCATGCGCCCATGCTAACACATCTTGATACCTCTTAAACATATGGATAAAAGCTTGTTTCTCTTGAGGTGTACAACACATATCTAGATTCACATATTTTGGATCTTATTTTTACCCAAATTTACTAGTTTGTGTGCCAATATGGAACTATGATTATTTGCATTAGTTGGTCCCTTAAAATGGTTCTGCAATTCATACAACGTCTCTAATGATACCATGCCCTTAGCCATGAGATTCCCTTTATGATCCTGACCTGATTCCTGCAAGGATTTCTCATGCTCGTCTTCATCGATTGTCGCATCCTTAAACACATTAGTGTTTTCCATGAAATCCAGTATCTATTGCTCATCATTGAAAACATGGAAATTAGTATCATTATCATGCACAAATGTATTGTAAATAATCTCAACTAGAAATCCATCTCTCAAACGTTAAAACCTAGCAGCAGCGTTAGCCAATATATTTGTGGTTGAATTATGAATTTGAGGAACAAAATTAACATTAAAATCTCGGAAATATGAAATGAGATGGCATACCTCTTTCTTGTAGTTTCTAATATTAGGTGACACACAATGAATAATATTCCATACCCGTCATGTAACAATATCTAAGTCACCACTTACATTAAGTGCTTCTATATTGAGGTCTATGGCTTTGTTTAAACCCCAAATGAGTGCTTCATATTTAACAACATTGTTCTTTCACTCAAATTCCAAGTGGCATGATATCAGGTGTTTGTTCTTTCACAGTAATATCAAAATACAACCAGCTCGATAACCCTCCAGTATTTTTGAACCATCGAAATACAAATTCCAAATGTTAGCAGCAACAAGATTAGTTCCTACACTAGTACTATTTACATATATGTTACAAAAATAATAATAACCAGTTGGATTGCAAGGAATGAATTCCAATTGTGTATATAGTGGTACAAGAGATGGTTTTGCAAGATAACATCCATGATCAACTTCTAGAAAACAATTTCGAAAAACAATCTCTGCATAACTTATAGGCTCATTAAAATATTTAAGCATCATGATGGTATGTTTCATAAAAGGTTCACTCTCAACTCAGATTCGTTTGTTCTTTCCCTTATACAGAAGCCACAAATGTGACCAGTCTGTAGCAAAGTATCCCTGCAAATTCTTAGACCAATCTCTACTCAAAAGTAAGCCATAAAATTTTGGAATGTCTAAAATGGAAATATTAATACATTGGTGAACTCTATGGCCTGATGATAAATGTATTATAACATTATTAAGCTCACCCAAATCCTATAATAAATATATATCTAAATGGATGATTCTGGCATCTGTATTTTTCCATTTAGCATTGATTTTATTTTCAAAATATAATGGAATGACATTCGCAGATGCACCAAAATCAATTAGGAAATTATGGACATTCTAATAAAATATTTCAAAAGTTAAAAGAAAATGGCGACAAGTGGACCTACCATTTATGTTAGTAGCATTAACAATCGATTCAAGAATTATTGGAGACTTACCAAATGAGGCTTGAGAAGTAGAAATTGTTCTACCATATGGAGGCTAAGATGCAAATGCTTGGATTATCAATTCATGTTGTCCTTCTATCTTAGTTAGTTCATATATGGAAATATTCACGTGATCCTTCTTCATATCTTCAATTATATTGTAATCAATATATTCATCTTGATTAGGGTGTGTTGAAGTGGTAGGTGGTGTAAATTTTTTTCATACCTCAAGGGTGGTGGACTTATTCATATTATTCCCAGGATCACTATTATATAATTGTGCATTCCCAGATTTTTTTCTGAGTTCCTTGAGTAGGATTACTAGGAGGTAGGATCTTCCTTAACAATTACTTCCTCACATCTTGCTCAGGCACTGGTCCTTTTCTCTTCAAGTTATATTGATTAGCATATTTTTGAGGAGGAGAATCACCCATTGGAGGCTCACCAACACCTTGTCCACCATTGTTGAATATAATATCAAGGGTGAAAACTGAATCACCAACATTTTATTTTTCCTTCGTCGAGGTAGGTTCATGAGTATCATGTATATGCTCTAAATGTTCTTATGTTGTTAAACTATATATAACATTTTCAACCATAGATTTCATCTTTTTTTTTTCCATTAAGGACATGTTTTCTCTGAATGAGTCTCTTGACGCAAGGTATAATATTTATCCATTCCCAATTTCTCAACATTAAATACAACATTGGAGCTTCGTGCAGACTTAGTTGTTTGATTGAAATTCTTCTGAATAAATGGCTTAAAATATGTGTTGTTGGTATAATCTCACTTGACTTCATTTCCAAGTATAATACTTTATTAGTTAACAACTTCAAATATTTAGACAATTTATCCATGTCAAAAGGATCTTTTTCTTTAGCTTTGGTGGAAGAGGCTTGGAAATTTTTACTAGTGTCTCTGAAGTGTTTTGAATATTCCCGATCAACAATGAACCCAATACACCTTAGGTCCTTATCGACAACGATCATTGGAGGAAATCTCAGCCTAAAAGTGCCCATCAAATTTTCATGTAATTTACATGTCATAATATGTAAACCAATCAAAATCCTTTAAATTTAGAAAGAGCTACATGTAAATATTTTGGGGGGAAAAAAAACTACCTTTTTTAATTGTATTTTTGGCTTATCTCATTATAGGTTTACTCAAATTTCAGGTGTATACCCTTGTTCTATGTGGAATGAAATTCCACATCCAATGAGTACCCATTATGCATACTTTTGAGAAGACCTGCATTCATAAAAAAAAATTGCAGATACATTAAAAAAACGTGGTCAACACGTTTTTTTTATGTGTCTGCAATTTTTATCAATGTGGGTATTCTCAAAAGTATGCATAATGGGTACTCTTTGGATGTGGAATTTAATTCCACATACAATGAGTGTCCACACTCGAAATTTGAGTAAACCTACATTGAGATGAGCCAAAAATACAATTTAAAAAGTAGTTTTTTCCATCCAAAATTCATAAATCTTGTTTTATTATTTTAACTATTATTTTAATATTTTTCCTTAGGAGGCCACTTTTAGGCTAAAATTTCCTCTAATTTTCTTTTGCATAGTGACTGTGCTTGACAAAAAATAGAAATCTTAGTAGGAAATGAAATAGTATAATAATATTTAGTAATAGAATCATCTGGTTATACATCAATGGGGAATTTATTCAGAATACATGTAAATATTTTATTCAAATCCTTAACCTTTTCTTTATCCCCCATCATAATTTTTTCGAGTTATTTAAGTAACATGACTAGAGTGTAATCTGATCAACAAAATTTTCTAAGAATAACATTTTAAAGTCCCTCCCATTATGGATTGAAATTGCTGGAAGGTTATGGTACCAAACTGATGCTCTACCTTCTAGAGTGTGCGAAAATAATCTACAAGAAACATCATCAAAACGTACCTCTAACATCTGTAGATGCAAGTAAAATTCACCAATATAGCCTTCGACCTTCGCTTTCTTACTATGATCATACTTTGTAAGAAACAATTTTGGGTGCATAAGTAAGCGATGAAGATTTCCCCGAAGAGAAAGAAGACTTTGGGCCACCCAACTCAATTTCTCATTGTCCATGTCCTCATTCCCCTCCTCCTCCTCCTAACTCTCTGTAATCAAATTCTCATTATGATTAGGTTTTTCATGTTCCCTCAAATGTTCCTCACCAAAAAAATGAAAATATTCCCTATATCCCTCCATATTGTCCCCAATAGGTGGTGGAACATGTTAGGATGAATCTTTTGTCGAAGTGTACAAAAAAATACCACTTTAGCTATGCATAAAAAATAGCCCTAACATCAAATATGGCTGCGAATATCTTCAAATCTGCAGTTAGTAGATCAAGACAAATGCTGCACAAATCCATATCTATGCATAAAAAGACATTAAGCAGTGAAAATAAGGTTTTTCTCCATGCATCCAATAGACGAGACAAGAACAATATTTTTGAAATAATTTTTATATTAAGGGCAGTTGAGAGGAAAAAAAGAAAGGTGTTTCCAATTCTCCTCAATGGGATGGGTTCTTGAAAGTCCTCAGTACTTCAAATCTAGCATTTCTCTCTCTTGTTGGTGTAGAAAACCTAGACAAACATAGAACTCAAAGGGAGCTCACAAAGAAAATAATGGAGAATGTGACAATGATAATGGCTCAAAGTCAGACCAAGAGCATAGATCTAGAGTGATCTCATGGGCAACAAAAGGTGACAAATGAATGAGAAAACCCTTCTATTTATAACAAAATATTGGGTCATTCTATATCTTGGTGTATGATTAAAATAATATCAACCAAATCTAGATCCACCTTTTATGGAATATTTTATTATATTTGTTGGAGGGAAAAGGAATTTGACTTGGGTCAAATCCCTTTATTTGTAAATAATAAATAAATAAATGATTTATTTATTATTTTAAGGAAGTGGTTGAATGATAATTAAATAAATAATTATTTATTTAACTATTTATAAATGATTTAGTCATATTTAACAAGGAATGTTATTTAAATAAGATTTAAATAATTATTCCTAGAAAATAAGAATATAAATAAGGATTTATCTAATTAATTTCCTTTTTTTGGGCTAAATATGACCAGGAATAATAATTAAATTATTGTTTAATTAATTATTCCATGGGTAAAATCAAACAAATATAGAACTGTTTAATATTTCCCTTTGGGGTTTCCTGTTTAGACCATAAACAACCTAATAAATGTGTTTTATTAAGTTATTTCACATAGTGAAAGAAATTTTACTTAGGATAAAATTGGTCTTACATGGTGTACTTGGGTCCATCTAATGGTAATAGGTTAGATGACCAAAAAATGGTGTAACAGAACATTTCATTGTTGATGTATCCTTTCAGAAGAATCAGCTAAATCTTCAAATTTTGTGTTAACCAACTATTCAATACAACAAACTAGCACACCATAGTGGGTTGTCACTTTATTTTTTAACTTATAAGGAAGAAAGGAGGAGACAGGAAGCAATGCAATAGATCTAGAAAACTGATGAGTGATAGGCTGAAGTGTCGAGAGGTTATCATAGGTAACTTCATATATAACCTCTAGAACTTGGTGAGATGATTCTCCTTTCTCAAAAATATGAGTTATAGTTGGGCTAAGATAATTCCTTCCGTGTATAGAAGGTTCTTTATGTGAATGTGGTGAGTTATCAACCATAAAAAGGCTACCCTCCTTCTAGTACCAAAACTATTGACGCTTTTGAAATTTGGATTATGTGATCCATAATTTGTATAGAGAGATATTTCAGTGATAATCACATATGAACATTTTTTTTCAACACGTTTTGAACCAACCATTATGGTTCATCCTATCGATAAGATGAATCAAAATGGTTGGTTCGTTGAAAAAATTTGTTCATATGTGATTATCACTGAAATATATCTCTATATTATTGACGGTGACACATGCCAACAGTAAGGGGGTCTCCTTGATATGAGGTCCCAATTAGACCTCACACCATTTGGAATAGGAGCCATGAACAAAAAATATGGTTGGTGGCCTATATCTTAAAGATATTCCTTGGCTGCAATAAATGACACAAGAAAAAAACATGTGCTTTTGAGATAAACAAGTTAGCCTTGTGATGTATTCAAGTATAAATTGTATAATGGTTCGTTCACAGAAAGAAAAGAAAAAAAGTGAGTCTTTAAGAAAAAAGTATAGTACTGTCCTAATAAAGAAACATGCATATATCTGAAATAATTATTATTAATCTTGCAAAATAGTTCACAAAGAAACAATTATCGTGAAAGAAAAAGAAACATGATTCAAAGATGCATACTAAATCCAATGAAATAGCTCATTTTCATTATTATGTCTTCACATAAATATACACCTCAAACAATGAAATAATAGTATCACAATCATTCATGACATATGAATGAAAATTGTGTTGGCTCCAAGAGCATCAAATTATTGAGTAAAATTCTGAATATTTAACATTACAATGAAAAAACATTGGTTCCAATAGTGGAACGTTAAGCAACTACTTTCATCTCAAAATCCTAATATTCTCTCCTATGCCTAGCTTTATGAGCCAAGGTGAAAAATTCCTTCTCTTGAGCTATGAGGGTGTATATATAATAAATGAGGTGACTCAGAACCTACCTTGAGAATCTTGAGCTCCCCTCATGACTCTTGAGCTCCTTGTGAATTTTTGAATTTCTATGAGACCCTTGGATTTTCTACATCACTTTTCACATTCTATGAGTGACCTTTGGAATTCCACACACTTTATATTTTCTCATTTTGGAAATTACGTAATTACATCCACAAATGATGTGGAAAAATTTAATGACACATGAATTTTGAGGTGGCATTTGAACAGGTCATGACTTGGCAATGATGACATGGACTTCATTGTATAATGCTCATTCCAAGATTTTCTTATTGCTAGCACCTTTATATCTTCGGGATAAATCTTTTGTGTACTTCATCTTCATCCTTCAAAAGGCTAGGACTCTTCCTTGTGATCTTGATCTTCAATATTTTGTTGTGAACTAGGGTCGCTTCATCTTCTTGATTGATGTTCTCTTTGTATCTCTAGCTTCACAGTGTATTCTTTCATGATCTCCTTAGCATCCTCCTTAAGCATCATCCTATCATGTCAATATAACAATGCTTGCATATGAAATTCACTCATGATAAAACGAAATCAATCCAGAAATCTATTATCTTATTTTTTTATCCGTGTAACATATGCACGAAGTTGGGATAGGGTGTAGGACTAAGGAGGAGGTTTAGGGATTATGTAGTGCACATTTATAGGAGACCATGATGAGATTCTAGTCACTATGATTTTGCAATGCACGGTGGCTGAGGGACTAAATGGTAGGATTGCACATTTGAGGGAGTCAGTGATGTAGTGAGGTAGGCTTTATCACTGTGCTTGTGTAGTTTGTAGTTCTGGGAAGACTGAGCCAAGTAATTGTGTATTTGTGTACTAGGTAAAGGACTGAGAAAATCTTGATTGTTGACTAAAACTACTTAGTTCATAGTGTAATACCGACTAGTACAAGGGTCATGCAGTTTTCAAGTGCAAGAGGCAAAGGCTGAGAATTGGGAATGTGCAATGTGTAGACCTTGTAGGTAGTGACTTCATAGTGTGTAGTTTTAGGAGGCAAGGATAGCTAACTAGTGACTAAAAATGTGTATTTCATAGTTTAGGAGGAAAGGATGAAGAGTGGTTGGTCAGGAAAGTTGTGAAGAGGGGAATACCTCAAAAATTAACTGAGTGTGGGATCAGTGAAGCAAAATATGAAATAATAACACGACTTCAACATGATCACACACTCATAAATGATAAACCACACCAAAAAGAAACACTTAACACCAAAAATCAACATGTATCTATTAAAATGACAACAAAACAACACTTACCTCCAAGTGTGATACTTAATATACACTTTGCAGCAAGAGCTATGACTGCAATGAGAAAGTGCATAGTAATTAGTGAATGATTCTAATGCATGTGTGTGTGTGTGTGTGTGTGTGTGTGTGTGTGTGTTATATTACCCATTAGTACAACATAAAACACCAAAAATACTTCAAGGATGCGCTAAAAATCCCTTTCACAAAGTGTGACACTTCCCTTACCAAAATACGACACTTATAATTTCTTCACAAAGGGACTTGGAAACCTAGAAAACAAGTATGGAAAGTATTTAATTACTAGAAATGATAGCTCACATGGTTAAAGAGAGGCTCCAAAGTTTTAAAATAGGGAAAAACTTGGAGGGTGTTGTTGCAGCAACAACAACACCCTAGAAAGTGAAACAACCAACCATGACAAACCATATAATGTTACAACTAGGTCAATAAGACACTGCCAGAAAAGGAAGAGTGAGAAAAACACAATTCCAAAATAATTCAAGAAAGTAAAGCCACTACCTTTTATTGATATACTAATAATATTGAAGAATTAGAAGCTTAAATTTTTGGCTTAAAGAAGTATTTCAGAGTCCATGACTATTCTGAGAATATGAAGGTCAAGGTAGTTATTTTAAGTTGAAGGAATTTATAACATATGGTGGGAAGGTCTTAGAAATATAAAAGGCATCATAGAAAATGAACTAAATTGGAAAAGTTTTAGTAATTATTTCCAAGAAAAATACCCATTTGAGAGATACTATGACAACAAAATCAAATAGTTTCATGGGAAAAAGATGGTACAACTCACCTTGGGTGCCTACACCAACATATATTTGGAACTATTGAGGTATGTGCCCTACATCATGGATGAAAAAGTGAATATTCATATATATCTTGGTCGTTTACCATAGTAATACCAAGAAATAATTGAATTATATCAACCAAATACATTGGATGACACTATCAAGAAGGAAAATTATTGTAACGATCAATCCAAGCATAGGGTTGAATTGTGAACAAATTGGAGGAAGAGAGACAAAACTATATTTCAAGGGAAAGGACCACAATCCTCAAGATACAAGCAAATGGGGAAACATGTAAATTCAATAAAACTACTAAAGAGGATTTCTAGTGGAACTTAACTGCTACAAATAGAGATAGGCCTATAAAATTAGCAAGGGAAGAGGAAAAGGAACATAATAGAAAGTCATTGCAATGTTGGGGATGTTGAAGATCGCATGTTAAAATATTTCCCTCACAAACATTAGAACAACTAGAAGTTATATCATTTCAAAGAGGAAACAATAGTGAATGATGTGGTTGAAATCATACTTTATATTTATGCAACATTGGACCACAAACAAGCATATCATCAAGCCTTGGTGATTGAAATGGAAGGCATGGTTTCCAACCAATAATTTTCAATTTCACTTGATCCATGTTCTAATTTCAATTATGCCAACCCCAAAATTGAAAATACATGTGCCTTGTAGAAGAAACCAGATGCAAAATCATGGTTGATATAATTTATCCATGGGAATCAAAAAGAGAGTGATTGATTTGATGGAGTCTTGCCACCTGAAAATATGTTACATACCCATAAAATTTGTGCTTAATATTTTTACATTGCTTCATATGATATCCTGATTGGAATGGATTGGCTGGAAGCCCGTAGGACCAAAGTTGACTATTATTGTAAATAGTTGGAATGCCTCAATGATGGAGAGGAAAATATATTATAGGGACTAAGAAAACATGTTTCAGTAAGACAAATTTCAGCACTTCAACTGAAGAAATGTAGCTAGAAAGGGTGTTCCATGTTTATGATTCAAGTAACCAGTGTAACAGGGGACAAAAAAAATAGAATCAAAGATCACCCCATACTGAAAAAATATAGAAATTTATTTATACAGGAAGTGTTGATATTTCCACCAAAGATGGAAATTGATTTCTCCATGTTGAAAATGGCACCAAGAAAGATTCTAATTTAATTTCCCCTTGAATTAAATTAGAATATGATTGCAATTCCACATCACAAGACAGATTATACGAGTTAAATAAGTTAGTATGACTTAATTAGTTCAGTTAGTTCGAGTTGAGGGTCTAACTTGAGTCATGTAGAATGTCTCCTACAAAATAGGAACCCTGGTTGAGTTTATTTTGAATTGTAATTATTTAACTCTGTTTATCTGAGTTAAAATCAGTTTAACTAGTTCGAAATTATGGAGGAACTAATGAGAGGTCAAATAGTGGAACTTGGACTTGAACCACATATAGTGATCAATCAAATAATTTATGATTCACTCATAAGTAACTCATGCATGTCATTTCTAAGAAAAATCTAGTTGAGGTTGGAATTTAAGGGAAATGTACTATCAATTGTATAATCATACAAATTGTGTAGGTGGTGCATGCAGTCTGAAGAAGGCCCTAGATGTATTGCCTAATTAATATTGGGAATTTCCATAATTAATAAGGGTTAATTACCCTAGGAAACAACTCAATAAAATAGGGATCCTAGAGGGCATAAAATTGGTTAAGTATTGACCTAGGCCTTTCTAGGAAGTAGTGAGAGAGATAGAGATAGTGCAAAGTTTTCTCAATTTCGAGAAAAATATTTTAATATTTTAATATTTTATGACTTACATAATATACATATAGCAGGTCATTTAGCTTAGGCTTTCCCCAAGAAATATTTGTGTACCGTGTGATTGAAATTCTCACTCTTTCATGTTTTGTGATTTTGCGATCGTAATTGGTTTCCGCAATTGGTAGAGATGATTCAAGTATATTGTTTTAGCTTATTTAAATTTATCATTTTGAATATACGTGGATTTTCTACACTCCATTGAATTGATTCTTTTTTTTGTTCCAGCTTCTAAATTCCCATATCATAAGAGTATCCCATAGTTGGTAGAATTAATATTGTAGCTGAAATAAATGTTGGATAAAGGGTACATTCGACTCAGAATATCACCCTATGGATCCCTAGTATTGTTTACAAAGAATAATGATTGAACACTACGATTATGCATTGATTATGTTATCCAAGATAAAAATTAGGTTTGTATTTGAGACAATTTGGTTAAGTTAGTTAGGGTTTTAATTTTTTCTTTAAAATAATTACATATATAAAGGTCATCTTTGTTGTTAGTATGAATCCTAATCGCAAGCGTATGAAAAAGGCTGACTTTAGCTACGCATAAAAAACATCCCTAACAGTAAAGATGGATGCCAATATCTTTAGATCTGAAATTAGTTGACCAAGATAAATGCTGCAAAATATAGATCTATGTATTAAAAGACATTAAGTAGTAAATAAAAGCAAGATTTGTTCCATGCATCTAATAGACAAGACAATATTGTTTTAAAGAATTTTTTTATTTTTTTACACCTGGGAAGGGAGCATAGAAATATGTTACCAGTCCCCCGCAATGGGATGGGTTCTTGTAAGTCCTCAGCACTTCAAATCTAAAATCTCTCTCTCTTGAATGTGTGGAAAACCCAGACGAAAATGGAACTCAAAGGGAGCTCATAAGAAAAGTGATAGCAAAATATGACAATGATGGTGGATCAAAGTCAAAACAAAAGCATAGATCTAGAGCGATATTTAGGCAACAAAAGGTAGTGAGTGAATGGGAAAACCCTTCTATTTATAACAAAAGATTCAGTTAGTCTAGATATTGATGCATAATTAAAATATTATTAACCAATTCTAGATCCAACTTTTATGGAATATTTTATTATATTTGTTGGAAGGAAAAAGAATTTGACTTGGGTCAAATCCCTTTATTTGTAAATAATAAATAAATAAATGATTTATTTATTATTTTAAGAATGTGGTTGAGTAATGATCAAATAAATAATGATTTGTTTAATTATTTATGAATGATTTAGCCAAATTTAACAAGGAATATTATTTAAATAAGGTTTATATAATTATTCCTAAAAAATAATAAGATAAATAATAATTTATCTAATTAATTTCTCTATTTTGAGTTAAATATGACCAGGAATGTTAATTAAACTGTTGTTTAACTAATTATTCCTTGAGGAAAATCAAACAAATGTGAATTTATTTAATATTTCCTTATGGGGTTTTCTGTTTAGACCATAAACAACTTACTAAATGTGCTTTACTAAGTTATTTTTCATAGTGAAAGAAATTTTACTTAGGGTAAAATTGGTCTTACATGTTGTACTTAGGTCCATCTAATAGTAACAGGTTAGATGACCAAAAAGTGGTGCAATAGATTTCCCATCAACGTGTGAGCATTATGAGCTAATCGTATGACCGAAGTACATTGTAAAAATTCACTCACTAGACACCGAAGGGGAAGTCAGAGAGAGAAAAATATAAGGTAGACCAAAGCACTAGAGGACTAGACCCTGAGAAGGCGAGAATTACAGGTGTGACAAGTCTCTTTTATGAGTGAGTACCTGTGCTATAGGTGGCGGAGGAGGCATACCTATGCCCACCGAGACAAACTACAAAGAATAATTTGTTTAGTAAATAAGATATTGAACTATATAGTACATGCCAACATAAACACGAGTGAGGTAAAAACATGATAATGAATCCCACATACATATTGTGCCTGGGATAACAGCCAGGACTTATACAATAATATCTGAGTAAATGTGATATAAATACAACCAAAGTGCCCATGTAAACAGGAAATGGCTCTGAAAATATGACTAATACATGCAAACTAAAAGGCGTTGCAAGCAGCAGAGGCCGACATCATTTAATCTATGGAGCTGCATAAAAGGTTGTAATGAAGAGGTCATCCGGGCATGTGGGGGGATACCTGAAGGGCCACCACCTCATGAGGTCTGAAAACATCTCACACACACCCAGGAATCACTGGTATCATCTGCTTCATCACTAAACCATCAAGTATATGGATCTCGATCATGCTATAAGGAGTTGGAGCTAAGAAACAATCAATTAAAAGGGAAATAAGGATTCCCTTTTCCTGTTTCGAGGCACCGAACAAGAGTGGAAGATGGAACCAAGGTACATTTCCCTCTAGACCTGTCTTCTAGAATGAATGAACTGATGTCGACAGAAGGAGGTCTGCCATAGGGGAGGCAGTAAGGGATCCTCAACTAAGGCATGCGAGAAAATGGCAGAGCTACTGACAGACTGACACAAGGGATGATGATGAAATGGGGGGTACTGAGTAGTAGACAAAAGACTTCCCTTGTTAGAGCATAAAGGGCATGGATGACCTGGCAGCGACCGACACAATATCAAAGGGGATAGGGGATAGTAGGACTGAAGGCCATAATGTGCGACACAAGAGAGGAACCAAGCAATGAAGGATGAAGGACTATTTCAAGATACAACGGGACTCAGGATAGACTCCATGGATGTGATGATGACTCAAATCGGATTCTCTAAACAAGGGTGACTCGATGATGCTGCCACACAGAAAAGGTCCAATGTGGACCATAAAGACATGATTACAAGATGGTTAATCATGACGAAAATCGACACGAGTATGGACAAGTATGAAAGAAAAGTGGTGCCCCAAGTACAAGTGTTGCAAGTGAATAAATTCGAATTTGAGGAGTGGTGAAGTGACCCTTCTTGGAAAAAATGTGTCTTGGTGAAGTATCAAATCACGAAAAAACTAATAGATACCCATTTGAGAGCTTGGTGAGAGCTTTCCAATTGTATGGATGGTTTTTCAAACTGAGCTACGGTTTGGCCGTAGCAGGCAAAAGAAAAATATGGGGTTTCTCTTTTAATAAGGCATTTTCCCTTCAAATTCACTCATTTACAAGTGTATTTGTGGTGAATGTAGAGAGGAGAGAAGGCCCTAAATCTTGTAGTGATCGTAGTGGACAAACCGACTGTTGGAATCGAGATCTGTCAGTTGCAGGTAAGAGACCTAACCCTACTCATTTAAATGAGGGAATCAAAATTTTAGTTTAGTCACCTAGAGCTCATGAACAAGCCAGGTTTCACTTTTTGGGGTTTGTTTTGCGACCTGGGTAGCAGGTACTGGGCATAAAACTGTGACATGTCCCAGAAAATGACCTGAAAAGTGTGACCTATCAGAGAAAGGGGGTTTCAGTGCTGTTTTTGGCTGAGATATATTATTTTTATGGTTGAGGGGCATGGGTTCCCCCAAGCATGTTATGGTCATGCCAAAATGTGTTTAGAAAAGGGGAATCTAAACACATTTAAATGATGTGGTGTGCCATTTGTTTTCATTATGGTTATGCAGTTAGAGAAAGGGAATGGAGGATTACCAATCTATTTCGGTATTTCATATATGAATTAAATAGATTAAGTTTCTAGTTTGGCATACATGGTGTCACTATCCCAAAGAGTGGATTTGGAGATAGTGAACTGGTGCTCTCCTAGAAAGCCCACAGGTTGGTCAACAATAATGTCAAAGGGACCTGGATGTTGATGTAAGATGAAGGAATAATGAGGGGTATCATCCCTAGAGTGATCTGAAGTGATATGGAACTCTAGAGGTTCTTCTAATTGGGGAAGAATAAGGGTAATAGAGTCGACACGACCAGATACACTAGGAGAGTTGTGGAGAATTACTTCTCCTGGTCTCTCAAGTATGGTTGGCCCCTTACCAAAACATTGGGTGTCAATGTAATGGCCACAAGGTGTATGTGGTTCGAAGGCATGGGTTTGAAGTAAGGGGGAATAGATAAAGTCGGGGGTGGTGACTACTTCCATAATTTCATCATCGTGATAGAAGATGGGGTGATTTATGGAAGAAATACCACCTGATGTGTCGAAGCTACCTGACTCATCATCATGAGAATAGAGGTTCACAGGCACATCGTCACAAGGGGTGACAGAAAAAAAATTTGATGAAGGATTCACAGATGTTGAGCCCAAGGTGATCGCTGAAGGGAGGTCAGGTGAAACAAAAGGGGAAGACCAAGGGGGGTCTTCTACCGTGGATCTCATAGATGATGACAAGTAGAAGAAAGTGGCTAAAGACTCTGTCATTTTGACATCCAGAGGGGGAATGTCAATAGGAGTGGATGTGTCCTCGGGTTCTGTTGAAGTAAAACATGCAAATAAGGGAGCTGTGGACTTGTTACTCTTTTCCTCAAATTGGAAAAATGTCGCTAGAGAGGTGTAGAAGTCCTTGAGGCAGGGACAAAGGTGGGTATAATGGCCATGGAGATCACGCAAAGCATAGGGGTGGTTGGTATCAATATTCTTGGGGTTCTTAGCTGTAGTCGAGGAGGGAACAGAGGTTTATGGGGTCATCGACTTAGAGAATGCGACATTAACCATGGGCTTGAGATAAGGTAATTTAAGACAATTATGGGTGGCATGACCGAGAACATCACACAAAGTACAAGGTATTGGAGGCTGAGGAAGAGCAGGGTTAGTTGGGGAAGCCTTATCTTTTGGTGCCTTCTTGCGAGCTTTGTCCTTTTTACCTGAAGCTCTCGCAACAGGAAAAGGTTCCTATTGAGGTGACTGAGGCATTGTAGCAGTGGGAGAAGTCATGAGGATAGGTTGAACTGGGGTCAAATCAAGATAAGGTTTGGGTTGACTAGGCGGGGTAGCGGCTGGGGGATCAATGTACCAAAAAGGAATCCCTAGGGTCAGGTTAGGAATGGATAGGATATCCATGACAGGTACTGAGAACACTCCAGAAGGGGGAGCTAGGAACAATATCTAACTGGAGGGGTAATGGCCAGGCAAAATGGATCTGAGATGGTTAAGTCCTAGAGGAACCATTCCAGGAGGGTACAGAGGCCCATGGATTCTAGCTGTAGGTGAAGGGCTAGGAGGAGGAGGTCCAGAAGGCTGAATCGAAGGGCTAGGAGTAGGCTATGAAGGGTGGGGATGCTGACAAGCAAAAGAAGGCCGCTCGAGGGAAGCCCGAGACGAGTGCATCATGCAAACATTCAATGAGCTGGGATCAGAGATAGGAGGAGGAAGACTAGGGAATGTACCAAGCAACAAGGAGTCTTTGTAGGCTCTGGGTAAGACACTGGTAAAGGGGTCGATGGTTTTCTTATTGGCCACCGAAGATATGATTGACTCAGGGGAGGTCTGAGACTTCGGTTCGTAATATGTCAACTGGTCAATGGTGACTATCTTTCCATTATGGGGAAAGGACATCTTGCGGTGAACCGCAGATGTTACAACAGACATCGCATAGCTGTAGCTACAACCCAATAGAATGTTGTAATCTAAGGGGGTGTCAATGACTTCTACGTCAACGGAAATAGTCTTTCCCGCAAGAGTAATAGGAAAATTGCATAACAAGCCAATGGGCTGGGAGGCGTGGCCATCCCATGCTCGAAGAGTGATCGTGGAAGGGGCCAACTCAGGCGATCCGAGTTGCTTCCAAACCGAAGCGGACATCACATAGGTGGATTCCCCCTCATTAATGATACAACATGAAACGTTGACATTCTAGATATTGACTAAGATTTGGAAGGTGACAGAAGCAGGAAGAGGAGGATGTTCTGATCGGTCAACATCAAATATGATCAATAAATCATCTGAGGGATCTATAGTGCCCATGGCAGATAGTAGAGATTTTTTTTGTGAAGGGCACGACTGAAGGATTTTCAGCATTGATATGGAGGTAGGAGATTGCGCCAAATCATCTACTAACTATACAAAAGGGCAGCTTTGCCAAAAGCAGCTTTTTGGTGTAGGGGTCCCTTAGGGATATTCATATGAACCTTTTCCTTAGGTTGAGGGATCAGCAAAGGACCATTAGTTGTCGAAAGAGGCTCTATAGAACCTGAGGAAGGGGGCTCGGGGACAGACGTAGCGGGAGGATTGTTGTACTAACGGAATCGAGTCTGAAGGTTGAGGTCTACAGTTATAGGTTGGTCAGAGTTCGTCATGAGAATCTGGTAATCAGAGGTACCAGATGGAGGAGGTTGAGTGGCTGCCTGACCTTTAGGTGGTTGGGTAGCCACGAATCCTTGCTGAGGGAAAGGATTAGTAAACACAACCAGCTAACTAGGCACAACATTGGGAGGGATGGAAGGGGAGGCTTGTTGTCCTCGCAATGTTGCTTGAGTCTCCCATATCTACCGCATCTGTGGTAAAAGAGGACAATCATGTGTGTAATGACCATAAACACCACAACAAGAACAAGAATGTTTCATGTCAATAGGCCTATCTTGCTTGGGCTGAGTGCCCTATTGCTGGTTAGCAGTGTTAGGTGCATTATTCTGAGGATTGGGTCCAGGATTACTAGGGGTAGATTGATTTTGAGTGCCTTTCCTCTTCTTTTTGGAAGGAGGAGGATTAGTCATGCTCTGCTATGCATACACCTACCCCTGAGGGGGTGGTGGATACTGTTGCGAGGGTTGATAAGGCAAGGGAGGCATAGGTGTTGATGCTTGAGGAGCTGGAGCACCAGGCTGCAGATACGGATAATAAGGAGGTTGAGTAACATTGTGGTAAACAAGTTGGGAAAAATGAGGAGGCATTTTGTATCCTAGATACATGCTACTGGGAGGGGGAAAAGTGCTAGAGGTGTTGGCCCCTCCCTAAGGGAAACCATAGCCCATGGGAAGCTGAGCGTATGGATGAGAAAGAGCTCAAATGATACCTTTGGTGGCATGAGAGCTCCTAGTGCGCTGGCACCACCAGGTCTAGGTAGATCAGGTAAGAAGATATAAACATAACCTGAATGAGTGTAGATCAAGTAATATTTTAATGCAATCTAGAGAGAGGCTTCTTCGGTTTGAGGGAAATCCGATGCGACATATTTGCCTATAGCAGGAAAAAGGGATCTAAGAAACCATTCCATGTAGACACGATCTTCAAAGGTAGGGGCTCGACATAGGCTCTTTATTCTTTTCCATTACTAGACATGATCGGATAGGGGGGTTGTAGAAAATTGATGAAAAGAAGTCAAAAGTTCAGTACCAGTGTCATAACGAAAGGGAAGCTGGAAATAAGACAGAAAAGCCCAGGAAAGAGTCACAAAGGTGGTATGAGAGGATGAGGCCTGATCAACATACCACTTAGAAGCTTCACCATTAAACGTACGTTGGAACAACCAAAGACAGACAGAGTCATCGGTAATGGAGTTAGACGAACACCACATGTGGAAAGATCGAACATGATTTGTAGGATCTTCTCCAACAAGACCTTCAAACTTGGGGATGTCGAAATGGAGCTTGGTCGACACAGCAGGACAACTAGTGTCATGGTGTATAGGGTCATTGATCAACTGGTTAAAATTAGGAAGAATAAGGTTGGCCATATTGGGGAGCAAGGGAGCAGTCGGGGTAGTTCCTGTTGCAGTCCCACTAGTAGTATTCCCAGAATTAGGGCCAGGGCTACCACCAGTGTTAGGTCGTGAACCAGACATGGTGAAGGTGATATGGGGAGAACCAAGGGAGGAACTAGAAGGGGAACCCAATGAACCAGAAGAGGAGTCGTAGTATGGACTCAGTGGAGGAATAAATGGAATCCTACGTGGAGGAGTAAGTCTTCCTACCAAAAGCTGAGGATGAAGGCCAAGAAGTCTCTAGGATAAAAGCCTTGGTGGAACAATGGTGAAGGCACAAACACGGCTCAAAGGTAAGAGAGACCAACAAGGGCAAAGAGGTGCAGGATCAACTGATTACAATGTTGAAACAAGGGCAGAGAGGTGCAGGATAAATTGATTTCAATGTTTAAAGTCTTTTCTTGGTGGTGTTAATCAAGCTCTTCTTCACTTAGGGTGTGTGTGTTAAGTCTGTAAATTTTAATTTTTAAACCCAGACGTTTGTAGATAAAAAGAAAAAGTGTGTTGTATAACTGTAAATAAACTTGCAGATAAAAGTATATGAAATAGAAATAACAGAAAATAAATAGCTAATTATGCATTAATCAAAACCCAAGGAGGCAGGCCTCTCAATAAGTAGTTTGTAGGTGGGAAAAAAATCTAGTCAAAACACACTAAAATAGCCAATAGATCTAAGGTCAGGAGGGACAATGATCTAAAGGTCATATATGCTCGAAATAGGTGTAGAACAACAGCAAAAAATCAGAGGAGAAATTGTTGAAATTGAGGTGGCGAAAGGCTATAACCTGGAGGGAAGTAGAGGGGACCCTAGAGAAAAACCCAAAAAAAAACTAAAAGGAGGCATTTTGGATGGATAAATAACCAACCTGAAGTGGATCTGAAGGTGAGGGATCAAATCTGAAAAATGGCTAAACACTTAGAAATTTCAGACAACCTGCAACAACTAAAACTCTTCCACAAAAGGTGGAAGGTACTAAAGCCCTAGAGGGCTAGGTTCCCTAGAGGGCTAGGTTCCCACTTTGTTGGGTAAAAAAGAACAAGTACAGGTCCAAAATGGGTGGAGACAGAGGTCAGAAAATCTTGAATAGAGGCCCAGACAAACCCAGAAAAATCTCATAAAAATTCCCACAAAAAGTCTAGGTCGCAGTTTTTGACCTATTTTCTGCAGAGGTCGTAGGTTTTGGCCTGTTTTCTGTGCCCTAGAGGTTTAGGTCACAGGTTTTGGCCCAAAAAGTGTGACTTGTACTTCCCACACTCTCGGCAGTAGGTTTCAAAAAATTTTGTCATATCAGTTGTGGTTGATGCCTGTCATCTGCGCAATAGGTCTGAAAACACATGGAAGTTAGAATTTTCAATGTTTAAAGGTTGTATAGGTTAAAAAAAACATCAAGGAAAACAAAAAAAGAATCAACAAAGAAATCCTAGGGTTCGAAGCAACTGGATATGCAGGGATCTAAAAAATGACAGAGGTCGTAATCGTAAACCCTTGTGGACTCACCAATTGTTAGTATGAATCTTATTCACAAGCGTACGAACAAGGCTCACTTTAGCTGCGCTTAACAAACAACCCTAACAACAAATATGGCTTCCAATATCTTTAGATCTGCAATTCATTGACCAAGATAAATGCTACAAGATCTAGATCTATGCATTAAAAGACATTAAGAAATAAATAAAAGCAAGAGTTGCTCCATGGATCCAATAGACAAGACAAGATTTTTTTAAAGAATTTTTTGTATTTTCTGACACCTGGGAAGGGAATATAGAAAGATGTTACCAGTCCCCCTCAATGGGATGGGTTCTAGTAAGTCCTCAGCACTTGAGAGATAAATTCTCTCTCTCTTGATGGTGTAGAAAACCCAAACAAAGGAACCTCATAAGAAAAATGATAGCAAAATATGACAATGGTGGTGGATCAAAGTCAGACCAAAAGTATAGATCTAGAGTGATATTTAGGCAACAAAAGGTAGTGAGTGAATGGAAAAAACCTTCTATTTATAAAAAAATATTGAGTTATTCTAGATATTGATGCATAATTAAAAGATTATTAACCAATTCTAGATCCAAATTTTATGGAATATTTTATTATATTTGTTGGAGGCAAAAAGAATTTGACTTGGGTCAAATTCCTTTATTTGTAAATAATAAATAAATAAATGATTTATTTATTATTTTAAGGATGTGGTTGAGTAATAATCAAATAAATAATGATTTATTTAATTATTTCTGAATTATTTAGCCAAATTTAACAAGGAATATTATTTAAGTAAGGTTTAAATAATTATTCCTAGAAAATAATAAGATAAATGATAATTTATCTAATTAATTTTCCTGTTTTGGATTAAATATGACCAGGAATGTTAATTAAACTGTTGTTTAACTAATTATTCCTTGAGGAAAATCAAACAAATGTGGATTTATTTAATATTTCCTCATGGGGATTCCTATTTAGACCATAAAAAAATTAATAAATTTGGTTTACTAAGTTATTTTTCATAGTGAAAGAAATTTTACTTAGGGTAAAATTGGTCTTACATGGTGTACTTAGGTCCATCTAATAGTAACAGGTTAGATGACCAAAATATGGTGTAACATTTTTCATAGAGCCAGTTTGCAAGATCATTATGAATATTAGTGGGTCTCAACATTAAGGTGAAAATAAAGAACCCCATGTGTCTTAGGCTCATTTGGTCATAATTAGGAATTTGATAGTTCAGAAAACTTTTGTAGCAACTCTAGTTAGAAAAATAGAGTATTTTCTATGAAAGTTCTGGAAACTTCCGCAGCAAATATGCCTTCCCGAACATTGATTTCTCTAGGGAAGTCCATTTTTGTGGTAAGATTAAGGAAAAGATTATTTTGTTTTATAAACAGTCAGGGTCAGAGTCATGTGGATCATAATAACATATCATTTGTCTTATCCCTCACTCCAAAAAACACATACAGCTTATAGATTCATTCGCTTTTTCATCTCCTTTCCATTTTTGAAATATTTTTCTATCATTAGCTCGGTTTCCCTCTCATTCGAGCCACCCTTGCTGTCCATTGCTCAGTCTTGTTATCTTGTGATTTGGTTTAGTTGTCTTTAGGTGTCATAGCTGCTCTTGTTTCCTTTTGGGATATTTGCAATTGTCAAAGAAGTAGTTCACTACATGTTGAAGGCATGGAAGCTTAGAGGAAGCACTATAAATAAGGACATATCAAAGCAACTGGATTTCTACAGTAAGGTTGCAAGTTCAAGTCAAATATTTATAAACACAAATGGAAATTATTCAAACTGAAAATTTGAAGAGGGGCCTCAAATTCATTACTATTACTGATGATGCTACATGAATATTGTAAGATTGCCAATGTTTTCTTATACTATGGCTAATGGTAATATACATGCTTACATAGGCTTTTATAAGTGTTTTGGAGGTGAAATAATGATGAAAATGCAAAATCTTAGAAACTAGGCACTTTCGTAGCAACTCCCAGGCTTGAAGGCAGGAATTTGCTATGAAACTATTGTATATTTAAATGGAGGAAAACACTAATTAAAATTGCAAAAATATGAAGGCTCAAAGCATGTATTTAACTCATTAACCTCAGAGATGACCCTGGAATAGTTAGAAATTCTAATTACATGCAAAAGGGTGATTTTGGGCATTTTCTACTAAATTTTTCTACAAAGCTGCTTATACTCTACTTTTCCAGAGTTAAGGAGTTTTTATGATTTTTGGGTAGTCAAATAGTGAAGAAATGGATGAACCACCAGTCAAGTGAATACACATCATTATCTCATTTTTCAAGGGGAAAAATCAACAGGTCAACCTCCATGTAGCTGACAGATCATCAAGTTGAGTTATGATGCCAACTCATCACTACAACTCATCATTCCATCTTGAGCCTATGAGGTCTTTATTCCAATGCAAGAGTTATCCTACACCTCAGCAATCAGTTGGTTTCGATAAGGATGACTAGCATATTCTGTTAGATTTTTGTTAAGGTTATTTAATGGTTATAGATCCTTTTTTGTATAAAAACTCTACCAAACAGAAAATATCCTAATAAACTCTCTATGTGATGTAATCCTACTAAAATTAGGTCTCTTTGTTAAGGTATCGAGTCTAGCCCAGGTGGCAGACTATTGTAAGGAGGCCTCACTCTATCAATGAGGGACTTTTTCACTTCGAAAGGATTGTAGAATGCTATGAGGAGGGCTACTATGTAATTTTTCTTTATCAAACTAATAGACATTTTGTAGAAAAAAAATTTACAACCTAAGATTATCCTTGGCTTATGTGTTTTATCTGTTCACATTATGTATTTTTATTAGTCTCATGGTAGTATGATTACTTGGAATTCATGGTTAACTGCTC
Source organism: Pinus albicaulis (assembly GCA_034641835.2). Taxonomy (NCBI): domain Eukaryota; kingdom Viridiplantae; phylum Streptophyta; class Pinopsida; order Pinales; family Pinaceae; genus Pinus; species Pinus albicaulis. The sequence continues at coordinate 924,648,735 of CM076569.1, forward strand.
CAATTTCCTTCATATTACTATGCATGCTGTAAAATTTTATGTTTTAAGCCAATTTTCCTTAGCTTCCATGAAAACATTTGTTTGTAAATTGAATTTCCTTTTCTGACTCCATGCCCAATGGTAGCTTTCATACACTCTTCCACCTACAAAAAACCACATAAATCATAAACAGACTTAGCCATCTGCAATTTATATTTCATATTGAATATCCCATTGTTTTCCTTGAGATATCCCTCTCTGATTTGAAGGAATAACTTCCAGTCAAAATTGGTTTGAAATAGTTATGCTAGGTTGATGGTTGAACAACCCAACTGATCCAACTTGGTGATAATTTTTTTGCATCGTTTCTGGGGAGAAAAAGGTTTATCTTCCCTAGAAAAGAAAGACAAAGGTAAAATTTGATTGATGATGGTGAACAACAATTTAAAATCAATAAGTTGTATATCTTTCACCTGGCGACTCCAGTGTCAAAGAATCCAAAGTTCATTTTTTTCATGGCGAATACACTCTTCATAGAACAGTAACTTGAAGAAGATGAGTTCAATTGCAATAAATAATTCCAAGTATTCCCCTATGAATCTTTCTCACATCCCTGGTTTTCCAAATCTTATACCTAGAGTTTATTAATTAATTTATCTTCCCATATTTAAAGATTAAAAGAAATATAATGTTGCTATTCACTTGGTTAGATTCCATATGCACATACATAAGTTTTGAGTTGAGTTTCCTGAATATTTTCTCATGAAAATGTTTATGGCCACCTTAGAGGATGAAGCTAGAATATGGTATGAAGGGTTGCAGTCGGGAATCTTGTTCTCTCTTAAAGATTTCCATAGAATGTTCTTCGAACATTATGAGAAATCTCATTCTTCTATATCACTTTTACAAGACTATTATGATTTTTGTGAGATTTTTATTCCATATCTTAAAACTCTTGGTGATAATGGAGAGTTCCTAGATGAGGATATGTTAGAGGAACTTTATGAATTCTCTTCTCAAGTAAGTTGTCATGATAATCAAGAATGTTTCCACCAAGCAGATGTGCCTTATTTTCTTGAAGATGAAATAGATTAACACTTTGACAGCCAAGTTATATCCCTTGAAAAGGTCGTGGAGGCGGCATAGTGGTAAAGTCGGCCTCGTAATGACGGACCGGTCTTGTGTTCGATCCCGAGCAAGGTCGTAGCTCGTCGTGCGAGTAGTTAGTCTAAACCGGGCCAAGCCCACTACCTTTTAGCCCACGAGGCGTAGAGCAGTCGGTGATGGGGTGCACTCTTAAGGCACTCCGTTCTGCAAGGTCACCGGTTCGAAACCTGTGGGTGTAGGATTAGTCTAACCGAGCAAAAAAAAAAAAAAAGTTATATCCCTTGAAATTTGTGAAAATTTGTAGCAAATTTCCCAATATTTAGGTGATAAAGAGGAACATAAAGATGGTTAGTTACATGGCTCTTCACTTTGTTCATGAGTGTGAGCCTTTGTTTCAAGAATATTATACCCAATATTTTAATGATAATCCCCGAGCATATGGAAAACTTTATGAGAATATTGAGAAAAAAGATTTTAATGCTGAGAAACATGAAAATGGGAAGGAGCAAGGAGAAGCTTATGTGAAACATGTTTCTTTTAATCATGATGAGGAGGTTTATTCTTTGAGTATGCTTGAAGTTTGTCATAAGGAAGCACTTATAGAGAATAATCAGCAACTTTTGGATCCACAAGTTGTCCCAAAATGCCTTTCTACAGATTCAAATGATAAAAAAAATTGTTTGTGTATGATGATATACATGAAGTTCTCATTGCAATGCAATAAAATTCATTTTTAGACACCCATGTAGCACATGATATGGTTGCTCCCATTGAAGATTTTCATGAACAATTAGAGTCATGGCTTAAGAATGATGTTGAGAATGAAGGCATAAAACAGAGACAACCTACAGTTATGAATGAAGATTATCCTTTGGGTCATCATGATAGGATAAATTTCAGTGTTTTCAAGGATCCTTTAGTTGATTTGTTGCTTTCATCAAAAGAGGATATTTTTCATGGTTTCCAAGATCCAATGGTAAGTCTGTTGTAATCATCAGTTAAGAAAGTTTTTGTGTTTTTTATGGTGTATGGATTCAATTTTCATTCTGATTTTCTAATAGATGATCCACTTATGATTTTGTTCAAGCACAACCAAGAATCTCAGGAGTTGGATTAGCTCTTTGACTAGTTATACTAGAGGTTTCATATTTCTTGAGTTAAGCAGTTGGATTTTTATATGTTAGAGTAGGGTCATTGGTACATAAATAAGATTTTGGAAAGAAACTCTCTCGGAATTTAGTTTGAATATTTTGGTTTCATGTTTTGGTTTGTACAGTGTTTTTTTCTCAAGAGGATGTCAAGGGTCGAATGCAGGCTGAATAATATGACAAGTGGTTGGGAACTTCCCAATGGATAAGGCAATTATTCTGTTGGTTCTTTGTTACACCACATGGGTGCAACATCCACATTGGAGCCACTGTTATCCAATATAACACTTAGGTTTTTCTTTGAGTCAATTTGGTTAAGTTAGTTAGGGTTTTAAGTTTTTCTTCAAAATAATTACATGTATAAAGGTCATCTTTGTCATAAAACCAGTTTTCAAGGTCATTATGAATTTTAGTGGCTGTCAAAATTAAGGTGAAAATAAAAACTCCATGTGTATTAGGTTCATTTGGTCATAATTAGAAATTTGATAGTTCAGAAAACTTTCATATCAACTCTAGTTATAAAAACAAAGTCTCTACTACGAAAGTTCATGAAACTTCCACAGAAAATTTGCCTTCCTGAACACTGATTTCTTTACAGAATTCCATTTTTGTGGTAAATTTAAGGAAAAGGTGAAATTTTTTAGAAACAGTCAGGGTCGAAGTCATATGGGTCATAATTACATATCAATTTTCTTATCCCTCACTCCAAAAAACACATACACCTTATATATTCTTTCCATTTTTCATCCTCTTTCCATTTTTGAAATAGTTTGTTGTCATTAACTCGGTTTCCCTCTCATTAGAGCCATTCTTGTTGTCCATTTCTTAGTATTTTTGTCTTGTCAGTTGGTCTATTTGTCTTTAGGGTAGGTCTTTAGGTGTCATAGTTTCTCTTGCTTCCTTTTGGGATATTTGCAGCTATCAAAGAAGCAACTCACTGCATGTTGAAGGCATGGAAGCCCAGAGGAAGCAATATAAAGGAGGACATATCAAAGAAACTGGATTTTTACAATAAGGTTGTAGGGTCATGTAAAATATTTAGAAACACAAGTGGAAATTATTCAAGATGAACTTTTGAATAGGGGCCTCAAATTCATTACTGTTACTGATGATGCTCCATGAATATGGTAAGACCATAAATGTTTTCTTATACTATGGCTAATGGTAAGATACATGCTTATATATGATTTTAGAAGTGTTTTCAAAGTGAAATAATGATTAAAATGAAAGATATTAGAAACTAGGCACTTTCGTAGCAACTCCCGGGCTTGAAGGAAAAAATTTGCTACGAGACTGATGTAGCTTTAAATGGATGTAAACATTAATTAAAATTGTAGAAATATGAAGTCTAAAATCATCTATTTAACTCATTAACCTCAGAGATTACCCTGGAATAGTCAGAAAATTATAATTACATGTAGAAGGTGATTTTGGGCATTTGCTACGAAACTACTTATACTCTGGTTTTCCAACGTTATAGAGTTTTTTATTATTTTTGGGTTGTAAAACAGTGAAGAAATGAATAAACCACCAGTGAGGAGCATACACATAATTATCTCATTTTTCAAGGGGAAAAATTAGCAGGTCAACCTCCATGTAGTTTACATATCATCAAGTTGACTTATGATGTCAGCTCATCAATCCATCTCAAGCCTACGAGGTCTTTATTCTAGTGCAACAGTTATCCTACACCTCAATAGTTAGTTGGTTTCGATAAGGATGAATATAATAGTTTGTTAGAGTCTCATTAAGGTTATTTAATGGTTATAGATCCCTTTTTGTATTGAATCTCCGTCAAACAGAAAATATCCCTATGAACTCTCTATGTGATGCAATCCTACTACAATTAGGTCTCTTGGTTAAGGTATCAAGTCTAGCCCAGGTGGAAGACTATTGTAAATATGCCCCATTCTATAAATGAGGGATTTTTTCACTTTTAAAGGGTTAATGAATGTTACAAGGGGGGCTACTATGTAATTTTTCTTTATCAAGCTAATAGACATTTTGTAGCAAACTATTTTACATCTTGAGATTCTCGTTCGCTTATGTGTTTTATCTCTTCACTTTGTGTATTGTTATTAGATTCATGGTAGTATTAATACTTGGAATTCATGGTTAAATGCTCCAATTTTCTTCATATTACTATGCATTTTGTAAAATTTTATGTTTTAAGACAATTTTCCTTAGCTTCCATGAAAACAATTGCTTGTAAATTGAATTTCCTTTGTTGACTCCATGCCCAATGGTAGCTATCATACACTCTTCCACCTGCAAAAAAGCACATAAAACATAAAAATACTTAGCCATATACATTTTAAATTTCATTTTGAATATCCCATTGTTTTCCTTGAGAGAACCCTCTTTGATTGGAAGGGCTAACTTCTAGTCAAAAGTGGTTTCAAATAGTTATAATAGGTTGATGGTTGAACAGCCAAACTGCTCCATCTTGGTGATAAAAGATTACATATAGTTAACTAAAGCTACATTAATTATTAAATACCCATTTCCTAGAATATATGATCTATTTGATCAATTGAGAGGAGACATGGTGTTTTTGAAGATAAATATGATATTTGGCTATCATCAAGTTAGAATTAAAGATGAATATATTCACAAGATAGATTTGAAGACAAGATACCGTAATTAAAATTTCATACTGGTACCATTTTGAGTCACAAATTCCCGAGCAACATTCATGTGTTTGATGAAAAATGTCCTCAAACACTGTTTAGATAAGTTCATTCTAGTATTTTTTTATGATATTTTCCTTTACTCAAAAACCGAAGAAGAACATGAATATCAATTGAAGGCGATGTTGTAAAGACTAAGGGAACAAATTATATGCCAAAATTAATAAATGTGATTTATTATAATCACAAGTACAATATTTGGGGCATGTCATATCTAAGGAAGGAGTAACTATAGGTCAAGAAAATATCAAGGCCATAATGGAGTGACACACTTCTAAAATTGTTACAGAGATATAATCCTTCAGGGGATTGGCTAGATATTACTCACGATTCATACAATTTTTTTTTCAAGGATTGTACATCCAATCATAGCTTTACAAAAGAAAGGATTAAAATTTCAATGGGCATCAGAGTGCACAACTAGCTTTGAGAAACTTAAGAACTTGGTCATACATGCACCTATCGTAAGGATAACAAACCCAAAGAAGGATTTCCTAGTTTTCACATATGCTTGCAAGAAATAACTAGGTGGAGTCTTGTTGAGAGAAGTAAATGTAATCTATTATGAATCAAGGAAAATAACAAGGCATGAGAGGAACTATGTCACTCGTTACTTGAAGCTAGTATAATTTTTACCTGCACTAAAGATATGGAGGCACTACTTTCTTGGTAGAATTTTTATGTTGATATCAGGTCATGGAGGATTGAGATACTTTTTTTACTAGCCTAATTTAACTAATATACAAGCCAAACTATTGCCTTTGATTAGTGAATTTTATTTTTAAATCAAGCATATTAAGGGAAAGGAAAACTAGGTAGCATATGCACTTAGTAGAAGTATAAAAGTATCTCACTTACCATCAATGAGCATATGTGAAATTGGCACCAAAAACAATATTAAAGAGGCAATGCTACATTATGATAATTTCCACTATGTGAAGGAATTCCTACAGTATTAACCAAAGAAAAAAATAATAAAGAATTACAAGATAAATAATTATGGCATGTTTCTATTCAAAATACAAATGGCATGTATAACCATATGTGACCACCTTGAAGAAAATCATAATGGATAATTTTCAAAAAATACCTTATCCAGCTCATCCTATTTACTAGAAAATGATAGAAACCATAAAGAAATTATATGATTTTCTAGGAATGAAGAAGGAAATATTTGAATATATTTCTAAGTGCATGGAATTCCATCAGGCCAAATTATAATGAAGACATCCAACGAGATCATTACAACCAATTCCAATCCCTAAGTGGAAATGGGAAGTCATATCCATGGACTTCATCATAGGATTGTTGAAGACATTCAAACAAGATGATTCCATTATGGTGCTAGTGGAAAAATTGAGTATGATAGTGACATGGCTCAAATTTTTATGAAAGAAATATCATATTTCATGGCATACCCAAGAAGATAATTTTATATCAATATTACAAGTTTACTTCAATTTTTTTGGAAAGCATTGTTTGCAGGCTTTGGGACTCAGCTATATTTTATCATAACATATCACCCTTATTCAAATGGTAAAAGTAAAAATGCTAAATAGAATACTAGAATTCATGTTTAGGATGTATGTCATGCATTAGCCAAATATGTGGGAATAATTCCTACCATTAGTTAAATTTTCATAAAACAATGGGTACCAAGAGCCACTGCATATGACTCCTTTTGAGGCATTGTATGCTATCAAACACAATACCCCCATTAGCTAGGATGAGTTAATGAATAGGGTGGTACTTGGGCCTAACATGAAGAGAGAAATGGAGTAATAATTTATTAATATTTTGCATAAGTTGAAAGCAACCTAGGATAAACAAAATACTTATGCAGACCAACACAGAATACACAAATAATTCCAAGTGGGAAAGAATGTATATGTCCACATCAAACCAAGGGAGATCTCACTAAAAGTGGGGACATGTGATAAATTAGCAACAAGATTTTATGGAACCTTTCAAATTTTGGAAAGAGTGGGACCAATAGCTTATAGATTACCCTTTCCATAAAAAATTAAAGCACATGATGTATTTAATATTTCGTTACTTAAAAGGTATGCACGTGACACTAATCATGTGATGCATTGGTCTATGATATAGGTGGAATATGATCGAGAATTAGAAGTTGAACAACTATACATCCAATACCAAAGAAAGATCACTCTCAAAAATTTAGTAACAAAATAGGTTAAGGTGCAATGGAATAACTTTGGACCTGATGAAGCTACTCGAGAATTTGAAGGCCAAATGAGAGAAATTTATGCATTTTTTTAATGTATAGATTGATGTAAGAGTTGTTAATTATAGAACTTGATTTTTTTTCTATATAACATTGAGGATGGTGTTTCTTTGCTAATTTTTTTTAACGCTACATTATTGTTTGCTTTAATAATTTCATTTCTTTATTTACACGTTAAATTCACCCCATATCATCATATTATTATTCAATTTTACAACATTCTTCAACAACACATGCAATATGTATAAATAACAACATCATCATCAATGCAAGGGAACATAAAGGAACAATAGAAGAAAATCATTCACACATAGAGACACCAAGATTGGTCGGAGACCAAGGAAAAACCCACTATGGGGAAAACCCTTTCAAATTCTTCTTCTTATTATATTGTCATAACAGGTTCAATAGAGAGTACAATAATCCAATTTCAACAATAATTCAAATTCAATGGTCAAATAAACCTTCCAAGAGCTTCAACAATGAATGAAATCACACTGTGAATTCATGCAATCATACATTCTTGTAATAGAAAATTCCTGCAATCATACGTGAATTCATGTAACCACATGCAAATTATTGTAATAGAAAATTCCTACATTCATATGTGAATTTATGTAACAACATGAAAAATCCTATAATATCAAATTCCTGCAATCATATCTGAATTCCTCTAAACACACACAAATTCATGTAATAGAAAATTCATAAAATCATACGTGAATTCCTATAACCACATGTGAATTCCTATAATATAAAATTCCTACAATCATATGGGAATTCTTGTAACCACACACAAATTCCTGTAATAGAAAATTCTTGAAATCATACGTTAATTCTTGTAACCACATGTAAATTCTTTTAATAGAAAAATCCTATAATAACACACAAACTCCTATAATAGCAAGCAAATTCTTGTAATTGTGAATTCCTGTAATAATGCACAAACTCATGTAATAGCATGTGAATTCCTACAATTTGTACAAACCAATAAATAGAATATGTATGGTGATGTGTGTCCAAATGAGGTTGATTTCACTTGTATTTATAGATTTCCAAGGGTGTCCAATTTGATTTAGGGCTAACCTGACCTTTTGTGCACATGTGGGATTTAATTCAAAAATACACTTTCCCTTGTCCAAATTGAGCACTTCCATAGTCAATATTGGTCCTCTCGAAAATATGAATCTAGTCCCATGGTTGGAATTTGTCACTGAACTTCCAAATTAACAGCCCCTCTCAGCTAGAAATAAATTCCAACTGCATCATGTAATCATTGCAAGAATCCTATCATTAAATCATATTTAATATCAAGTATCTCGTCATCAAATTTCATCACTGCTCATATATGCTCGTCTATTCCTATCTCTTGATTATCTCTGCTCATATGTTGAACATTCTTGAATATAAAATAATAAGAATTTGATATCGAAGGGAAGCATAAGTTACCACCCTTTATACATCGGGGAGCCACTACTACCACCTAGAATCACTGCCAATGGGGAGCCTCATGCTATCACCCGGGAATCATCAGAGATCTTAACATCAAGGAGAACATATCAACGCAAATCACATCAGGGAGCATATCTCATCCCAGAATCTCATGGGGGAGAAAAAAATCTTCAAAACCATATCAAGAAATATGTGGCATAGGGGAGAACATCTCAACCCATCCTATTTCCCACTTATCTTCCCAAAAATTACCCTCAAGATTCATGTGGTAGAGCACGTGCATCATAATCAGCTTGGATTGTACACCTCCAAGTACATTGTCAACCCATTAGCCAAAGAGGGAGCGGTATTCTCAACGAGTCAATCTTGTGGGTATAATGCCAAATGGGGTATACTATGTAAAGACCAAGATAGGGGAGAAACATCTACAACCTATTGTCCAAAGATCCCTAAACCCTAGGGGCCTTCCATCTTAATTCCTCACCCTAGGAGCTCAAACAAGGGGGAAGAGTTAGCTCGGTGTTCTGGATCAGTCCTACTCCTTTTAAATCATAAAAATATCACTATGCTCATATTTGGTACCTGCTTAATCATCATGTCACAATAGCAGCAATATCAATTCAAAAATTACATCAAAAGGAAGCAACCACAAACCTAATTAGCTTGTATCGTACAACAACATTGTCTCAATATATGAAGAGATATCAATCCCAATTATATACAAGTTTCTCTACCAATTATATCCCAATAAATATTATTGAAATGTATCTCTATCATATCCAAAACTTGCTCAAAAAAAATTCCAAATATTTTCTTCAACCTGCCTCATAGCTAGCCATGCTAGCAACATCATACTAAACCTCGATCGTGCTTAAAGTTATGGATTTATCATCCAAAAATGTCATGGCAGATCTTAGACTGAAGAAGCACCCATATGTTTTCATCTTATCAATAACAATCCAAAACAACATCAGTGCATTCATGCAATCATATATCATAGGAAGAATATCTCATATCAAAAAATGATTGTGCCATGCAAATATCTCAAAATATGCTTAGCAGTAACCTAATGTATGAAGTGGCTCAATCAAGAATTGACTCATTTTGTTCTAAAACATATATCCATAAGGTTTTTCACATGAAACTCAATGCTTAAATCAACTAATGGTTTCCAATTCAAGTCTAGCAATAACTTTACGTAACTTAATTCAATTAGGGCATCCAAGGATTTTCATTCCCACTTTTAAAAATAGATTCACGTTATATTTCCCTTTTCCAAACTTCATCATGCCAAGTTCTTGATCTCAAATTTTATAGGCCATCTCCCTCTTAATTTTATCATCAAAATCTTATTACCTATCAAGAATATATCTTCAACAAGTAAAACCAAATTCAAAGGCATATCTTGGACCACTTTGAAGTATATGTTTGGATGGGAACATCTTCCTAGCTTCACCAAGTAACTGTCAATGTGGACATCAGGAAGCTTTCTTCAAAGACTATATTAATTAAACCAATATACTCAACCTCACACAAATAAATATTGTGAAAATCAACTAAGTTTTTTTATCAATCCTTAAATGTTAAACTAGAACAAATATCAATTCCATGAAAGTTTCTTCCAATATCACTATCAAAACTCTTATGATCAAGCGACAGGTAGATCTCTCATCCAAATAATAGGTTTCAATATTATCTACTGTGATTTCAAAAATTGTTATTTACCAAGTAGTATCCAGCCAAAATTTATCATGACATCATCATGATCATAACATGAATCATTTATGTTACTGAATGCAAATGCACACACCCAGGATAATTCATATCAGTTTCATGCATTCATGGTGAGATCACTGCATATTTTAACAATTTGTACTACAACCAATGTGCTCAATACAATTATTTCAATATAGAATCAATTAAAATGTTATTTATTGAAATTCACTATTCCCACATAGCACTGTCATCAAGGAAAACCAATAGCTATCAAATCAAAACCCTAATTTGTTATCATAGTGAGTTCTATCATTCCATAACCTAGAACGTATCTATGGACTATCAATCATCAAGTAAAAATTCTAAAGCATCATAAATCATCCAATAAAATATCCTTATTTATACTAAGTCAAGCCAATAAGTCAAATCATGTCAAACCCTTGCAATTTCTATCAAATATTGACATATACTAAATTCAATGATCAAATCAAAATAACATATATATATGCATATTTTGGGCCCTTGAAAACAAAAGTTTAGTCAACACATTTATATTCTCTATAGTAATTCAAAACTTCCATGATCATAGAAAATTCTATTGTATGCTCCATGTCTGTAGGACTATCATACTTTAGGCATGCTTATGATCTTATGAATAAGGCTTTAGTTTTTGTGATCTATTGGCATAATCCTAGTCATAGGATTTATTTTGCGCGGTTGGGAGGATATAACCACACTCTTAAGCTTTCTTTTATGTGTTTGAGGCTTAGACTAACATAAACCCTCTCTTCTGATACCAAAAGTAGCTTCATAACAAAAACATCAGATATCTATCTATTTATGTAAAAAACATTCAACAATAAATAACATTCTATACATTTAATGAAAAAAATAATAGGTTTAGGGAACTTATGTAGAGTTTCTCCCTCTTAATGAGTACCACTTCAGTCATCATCATTCAAGTCATCAACCTATAATATCATAATAATTTCAAGCATCAGCGGAACAGTTAGATCATGAAATCCAACCATATAAAGTTCTAAAACATATATCTATCATGGTCATAACATGTTAGCTTCAGCTACTTCATCATCACATGAAATAATTTTCATCAAGATTTAGAATCTTATGATTAGGGAAGTTGTTAGGTTTATCATCATATTTCAAAGATTATAATTAGTACATCAATTATTTAATATATTATCCAATCATCAAGATAGGGCATCTAATTTTACTATATGTCATAATTACTAATATTATCAAAACCTAACTATGGCCGAAAAGAAGATCTTGAATATCAATCTTATTGTTATACTTCTATCATTAAGGTTTTCAAACTTATCACAAACATTATCAATAGTATCAATCTACCATATATAAGAATCAACGTACCTTTCCTGCTTCATGAAATCCATCATGTCTAAAATTTCAATTTCTTTGCCAAATATCAAGAATACCAATATATCAATGGTTCTAAGTGGATTTATCATGACTTAATACAATGTAGGATACTTGTCCAATACCAAGTGAACCATGAATAAAATCTACTTTCATATATATGAGTCATTCATGAAGGTGAAATCCCCATCATACCTTATGGTTTACCTTTCCATCCAATATTGTAGCTGAAACATAACATTGAAACAATGCACCATACATATCTTGAGTATTTAGATACATGTGTACCTTGGCATTGGAAACTGTAGCACTTTGTCAACTTCCTTGTCATGGGAAACAATATCACTTCTCTTCCTGCATTAGCCATATTTTCCTACATCTTAGATGATCCTCAAGAAAGATCCACTTATCATATCTCATCAAGAGGTTATAAGTATCCAAATACCCACATATACATGTAGGAAGTGTAATTAATGACCAGCCTAGATCCATCTTAACTCCGGATCTATCAAGCGCCGAGAGGGATCAAATATCTCGAGGTGCAAACCTCTTTTTTGAGTGAAAAACTTGAGGAAAGGTTTGCACCTCGAGAGATTTGATCCCTCTCGGTGCTTGATAGATCCGGAGTTAAGATGGATCTAGGTTGGTTTCAATTGTGTGCGGTCATACAAAATTTGTTGAACATCTAATTATTTTGATCATCTTAAATATGCTAAATATATCTAAGATTAATGATGAATGATGAGACAATTACTAACTTGAATGATAAAAAATGATGAAATAAAAATTTTAAGTGCAAAATGACAATGTAACAATGTTGAATGATAGAAAATGTAAGTAATAAGAATGAAGTCAATTACAAACAATCTTCATTGTGATCAATATGAAACTATTTTATTTTATTTTTCTTATTCTCACGCATTAAGTTATTCTCTATTACCGTATTTTAATGAAAAGTGATTAACAATGTTGAATTATGGAAAATGGGAATAATAAAGATGTAGCCAATTACAAATGGTTTATAGTTTCATGAAGAAGACATTTCACGTAAGTGAAAATTTTATTTAGGATGAAAATTCAAGTTTTGTATTTATGGTTGAATTATTGCAACACAAAAGTCAATTCATATCATGAATAATGTTTATGTGCTCACACTATGAGTGTATGTGTATGTTTGGGGGGTGATATAGAGAGATAAATAAGAGACAATGGGAGATAGAGATATAGATGGAGGGGGCATAGATGTGCTTACACTGAAATCAATGTGCACTATTAATCTAATTACTTTGAAATTAATGTACATCATACATCTAGTTGCATCAAATAAAAAATCAAAGTATACACTGAAATCAATGCATCTAGTCCAAACAATTAAATAGGATTATAAATCCACTTCTACACTAAAATCAATGCATCTTGTGAAAACAATCAAATAGGAGTAGAAATAAAAATCTACACTAAATTCAATGCATATATTGCAAGAAATCAAATAGAATTAGAAATCAATATATACATTGAAAACAATGCATAGAGGGGAGAAGAGAGATGCAAATAAAGGGTGAGGTTGAAGAGATATAGATATGAAGAGAGAAGTGTTTGAGAGAGAGAGAAGGAGAAGAGAGAGAAAGGGAGTAGAAAAGGGAGGGAGAGAGAGGGAGAGAGATAGATATATATTGAGAGAGTGTGTGTATGTTTGGGGGTGAGATGGAGAGATAAAGAAGGAGAGACAATAGGAGATAGAGATATATATGGAGGAGGAAAAGATGTTCTTACACTGAAATCAATGCACATTATTAATCTAATTACTTTGAAATCAATCTACATCATACATATAGTTGCATCAAATCAGAAATAGACATCTACACTGAAATCAATGCATCTAGTGCAAACAATCAAATAGGATTAGAAAGAAAAATATACACTATTCAAGCAATATCTACACTAAAACCAATGGATCCAGTGCAATAAATCAAATAGGAGTATAAATAAACATTTGCACTCGAAGAAATGCACCTAGTGTAAGGTATTAAATAGGATTAGAAATTGACATGTACACTGAAATCAATGTGTCTAGTGCAAGTGATCAAATACTATTAGAAATCAATATCTACACTGAAACCAATGCATTAGTGAAAGTGATCAAATTGGATTAAAAATCAATTACTACACTCAAATCAATACTTCTATTTTAGTGAAAAAACAAAATATTCGTGACTTTCCATATCTAACTTCTATGTTTATATGTGCCTTTGTGACCACCTTCCATTGTGTGTCTATCTCCCTCCCTCTCTCCTTCTCTCTCTCCCCCTCCCTCTCTCCCCTCTCTCTCTCTCACCAACTCTCCCTCTCTTTCTCTATCTTTATCTTCTTCCATCTCCCCCCTGCCATCTATATCTATACCTCCCTCCATCTCTCCTTATTTTTATCTCTATCCCATTCCCTGAAACACATGGCACAATCTCTCTCTCTCTCTCTCTCTCTCTCTCTCTCTCTTTATTTCTCATTTTCTTTGTCTCTCTCTTCTTCCCTCTTTCCCCTAAGTCTATATCTCTATCTCCCTTTGTCTCTTCTTATTTAGCTCTCTATATCATCATGTATACATTATCTCTCCATATATATCTATCTACCTATATCTCCCTCTTCTTGTTCCTCTATATCTCCTCCCCTTCTCTATCTCTCTCTCTCCCTCTCTCTATATCTCTCAGCCCCCAAACATACAAAAAATCTCTCCATATCTATATATATTTCTCTCTCTCTCTCTCTCTCTCTCTCTCTCTCTCTCTCTCTCCTCATCCCCTTCTCTCTCCTGCCCTCTTCCTTTGCCACTCTCTCTCTCCCTCCCTCTTCCTCTCTCTCTCTCTTTTTCTCTCTTCCTATTTCTCTCCATATATATCTCTATTCCTCCCTCCCTCTCTTTTTCTCTCTCTTCTTCCCTCTCTCCCCCCTCCATATATATCTCTATCTCCCATTGTCTCTCCTAATCACCCCAAAAACATACACACTCTCTCTCCATATATATATATCCCTCTCTCCCTCCCTCTTCATCTACCTCTCTCTCTTCCTCTTCTCTCTCTCTCTCTCTCTCTTCCCCTTATCCCTTGTCACTGTCTCTCCCTCTCCACCTTTCTCTCTTTTCCTTTCTTCCACTTCCAACTCCATCTCTCTTCCCCTCTCTCTCTGCTCTCTTTCACTTTCTCACCCACCTCCCTCTATCCCTCCCTCCCACAACACACCAATGATAGAATATATTGTTTAGATGTTTCCACGATTTAGATTGAGAGATATACTTATATTTTTCCATGATTTATATTGAGATATATACTAGGCGAAACAATATCGTTAAATATGGCATTTTCACCCATATTGTATAGTATTAATAATAATTTTTTCCATGGTATTTGGCCCATGGTATTAATAATAATGTCTTCCGTGGTGATTGGCCCATGGTATTTGGCCCATAGGCTTCACCTGAATAAACCAAAATATAAGTATATCTCTCAATATTATTTGATTTCCATAATCAATAGTTTGTCAACTCTTTCCTTTCCATTACAAATATATTGAGACAACATTTAAAAAGTTACAAACTTTCTTACATTAAATCTGCATATTAATATGAATATTAGATAATAATATTAATTTTTTCCGTGGTATTTGTCCCATAGGATTCACCTAAATAAAACGTCATTTTTGAGTGTCCTTAAATAGAAAGTTGATTATGGAGTAAATATAAAAAGAGGGTTATACAGTGATGGGTGGTTTGACGGAAAGTTTCCTCGGGTGAAACCCAAAAGACCATAGTTCAAATCTCATTGAGTATATGGCTTGCTATGATCTTGGCTCAAGGAGTAAGTATAAAAATGGGTTTTATTTATTTACCATACCTCCTGTTTATTTATATTTTTATTTATTTACCATACCTTTTTGAGTCGTAAATATAACTTTGGGTTAAAAGGTAAGGAGAACTATTACAAATATATTCATTACAATTAAGTCGACATTACAAAATGTTTACAAACTTTCTTACATTACATCTACACATGTACCCTATATATTGAGCCGACATTACAAAAGTTTACAAACTTTCTTACGTTACATCTGCACATGTACCCTATACTGGGTTGTAGAGGGCGGCACAATCAAAACAATATATCTAAACAAATGTAAAGACATAAAGAAGTAACATAAATCGAAAAAGTAATTATTTTCAATGAGAGGTGATCATCTCCATCTTCCCTATACTGGGTTGTAAAGCATGACGCAATCAAAACAATACATCTAAACAAATGTAAAGACATAAAGAAGTAACATGAATCTAAAAAGTAATTATTTTCAATGAGAGGTGATCATCTCCCTCTTGAACCATCCTTCAAGAGTGGTGACTATCCATAGTCCATATAACATTGTTTCCTTTGATATAATAATCAACTTCATCAATAACCAAGGCCTAATAGACACTATCTCATCTACGGATTTCTCAAATATGTCACAAGTTCTTGAAAAATATACACTGAACATGATAGGGTTTCTATATTGCATATCTCAAATCCTTGTCATAATCTAAGGTTTCTTCCAAACAATAACCTCATAACATATATTAAACCCTAATAACCAAATTTCCTAGGGTTTCCTTCAAACCCTAGAATTCTTTTAGGTCTCCTCCATCTTCTGATGCTTCCATCAAAGGTGTCTTCATAGGGGTGATCTTTAATGACTTTTCTTCAGCCCACCTCTGATACCATGTCAATTTCTTTTAAGGATATATTTTTATTTTCTGTGGTAATTTAATTTCTTTATTTACACATCAAATTCACCCCATATCATCATATCATTATTCATTTTTACAACATTATTCAGCAACATATGTAATTATGTAGAAAGAACAACAACATCATCAATGTAGCAGAACATAGGAAAAACCCCTAAAGAGAAAACCCTTTAAAATTCGTCTTTTTATTAGTTTATCATAAAACCCCTTTAAAATTCTTCTTCTTATTAGATTATCATAAAATGTCCAGTAGAAAGTACAATAATCCAATTTAAACAATAATCCAAATTCAAAGTCAAATCAACCTTCCACGAGCTTCAACAATGAATGCAGTCATATTGTGAATTACGACAATCATACATGAATTTTTGTAACCATGGGTAAATTCCTATATTAGAAAATTCCTACAATCATATGTGAATCCCTGTAACCACATGCAAATTCCTATAATCCTACGTGAATTCTTGTAACCACACACAAATTCCTATAATCGTGCATGAATTCATGTAACCACATGCAAATTTTTGTAATTGAAAATTCCTACAATCATACGTGAATTCTTGTAACCACATGCGAATTGTTGTAACTACATGAAAATTCCTTTAATAGAAAATCTATGCCGTCATAAGTGAATTCTTGTAAACACATGCAAATTCCTATCATAGAAAATTCCTGCAATCATATGAGAATTCATGTAACCACATGCAAATTATCGTAATATAAAATTCCTATATTCCTATAATCATATGTGAATTCCTGTAACCACATGAAAATTCCTGTAATGCGAGAATTCTTGCAATCACACACAAATTGTTGTAATAAGAAATTCCTACAATCATACACGAATTCGTGTAACCAAACAAAAATTCTTGAAATAGCATGTGAACTCCTATAATAGCATGTAAATCATTGTAATAAAAAAATCCTACAATAGGTCACAAACTAATGTAATAGCACGTGAATTCTTGTAATCGTGAATCCCTGTAAAAGCGCGTGAACTCCTATAATAACACCTAAATTCCTGAGATGTGTACGAACCAATAAAGAGAAAATGTATGTTGATGTGTTTCCAAATGGGGTTGATGTCACTTGTATTTATATGATTTTAAGGGTCTTCAAATTTCTTTACGGTTAATCTATCTTTTTGTGAACAAGTGGGCTTTAATTTAAAAATGCACTTTCTCTTGTCCAAATTGAACACTTCAATAGCCAAAAGTGTTCCTCTCAAAAAGAGAAATCTATTCCCATTGTTGGAAATTTTCATTGAGCTTCAAAATTAACATCCTTTAAGCAGATGGGATTTGTGACAACATTTTTCACTTACCCCAACTTTTTTAATGTAACTTAGAATGCCAATGTGGACACAAGAGCCATAACTAGATAATACAATATATTTTAAATATTTAAATTTAATTTTCAAATTAAGTAGAAGACAACCTTTCATATTCTAATGTTTAATGGATTTTTCTTCCTAGAAGCCACAAAACTAGCCCTAAACTTAAATGTTAAAGTTAATGGGCTATTTCTTTCATTTCTAATTGAGACACTTCCTAAAATTTAATTTAAGATATGTGATTTTAGGAAGTGGGGGAAAATACAATGTCATCCCCACCTAGTGCATTCAAGAGATAGTCCTAAAACCTTTCATACACATGAAAGGATGCTAGAAAGAAATATATGAAGGCACATATGAAGAAATTGGGAGTTGGTTGTTGGTTGGTTGGTCTTTCGTGAGCTCTTGTTTGGGTGGGGTTTTATTTTTTGTGGGTTCTTGCTGGAGAAAAAGTGGGTTCTCGTTGTTGATCATTCGAGTGTGTTGGAGTTGTTTAATAGTGGCAATAGAAGACAGAGTGGATGAATCACTTATGAACTATGAGTGAGACCATTGGACTATGTTTTCCAAGCATATATGGTTGATGGGAATCTTCTTGGGTGTGTGTTATATTCTTTCCATGACTAGCGCTGACCTACCTATGGTTTTGTGCATGGGTTTAGCACATGGTTTTGGGCATGATGGTTTTCTGTCCATGGTGTTTTATAGATCCAGTCAAGAAAACTATAGTTATGTTCTAATCCAGGGTTAATAGATTCGGGTTTATGAATACTTCAACATGTATATATATTTGTTGTAACATTAAAATGAATATAATGAAAATCAAGCTGGTAGTCTCAGTTTTAGGATTCAGTGGAAAATATATTTGTATATTTGTTATGTTTTATTCTCTCATTATTGTTTATTTCTTGTTTTAAGAGTTCATTTGCAAATAATTTTGTAAAGGGTTAAAACCTACAAAGCTTAGTATATCATTGAATCATTGTAGTGCTTGATGCATAGCTAATAATCCGCCTTGATAGGGAATTCTACATCATTGTGATGCTTGTTGAGTAGCTAATAAACCACCTAGACAGTGGAAATCATACTTGTGTGGTGCTTGTTATGAAAACACAATTAATAAACCACCTAGATAATGGATTCTAACTCTTCATGCAAACTAATATCCCCTCTAAACCTTGAGTGAATCCATGTGAATCAAATTAAAGAAAATAATGGGTAAATATGGTGCATACTACTAGGAAACAACTAATAAACCACCATAGTGCCAATGTATTTTTTAAGGATTTAATACTTTTCTTATATAGAATTGTAGGTGACTATTCTGGTATGAAAATTCAAATTTATAGAAATTAAGCGAATATTCAATTAAAAAACATGTAATTTAATATTTAAATTGGTAATCTTTTGGTGAATATCATCCATTTAATCATAAATATGGAAAAAATAGGTAGATTTTTAACCAAATCGACGAATAATTTTTTCAAAAAATATCAAAAAAATAGCCCATTTACTAAATTTCGCCCCTAAAATTTTCCCTAGGTTGTTTCTTGTTGTAGGTACAACCAATAAACCACATATGTGCTTGTTGTGGAGACCATTATCCAGGAGAGCAGTTGATAAACCACCTGGATAATTGACTCTATATTTTGAGTGTTTGACCAATCCTTCGATGTGAATGTCCTAAGAAATCATTTCCTTGGACATTGGATCTGACTCGGGGGAGGTTAGTTGCAATAAAGCTATTATGTAGATCACCTATGGTTAGGTGGAGAGTGGAATTCCCTCCCTCAGTTTCTAGAAAGTTTAAAATACATAAATAAGTATATTCCACTTCTATATTTGAATCATGAATTGTGATATGCAATGTTATGCTAATGGAGAGTATGAGATCTTATGTGTCTATGAATTTAATGAATGTAATATTTTATTCAATATTTAGTTCATGATTGATGCGAGAATTTTTTTGTTTATTCTCTCTTAGTTTACAACAATGGATTTTGAATATAGTAGCTCAACTTGTTTATAATATTAGTAATGTATAATAGATGGACTACAACTCCTCTTATATAGTTATGATAATCTATGTATTCATTCTTAGTTTATTCATACTTATAGCTCTATAAACAAGTTTGACCAAATTGCAAGGGAAGAAATGGTAGTTTATTAGATGTTTCATTGAATTGATGAAATAACCATAATTTTGAAATAACGCGTTTTCTATGTAAAAATATGGTGAATGGGATGCATGGGATTAATTAACAATCCTTTTAAATTAAGACATTTAATAATGTTTCATCAACATTTAATCAATGTTTTGAACCTATTATCCCATGGAATGTAGTACTAGGGAAGGTAAAGAATACCAACCCAGGGAAGTGATGTTGGGGAGATAAAGAACATCATCTTAGGGAATGAAATACCAGTGAAAGAGTTCCTTGGTATTATGGTACCAGGGAGTATGGTACCAGGGAAAGAGATCGCTGGTATTATGGTGCCAAGGAGTATGGTACCATGGAAAGAGATCTTGGGGAATACGTAGTACCAAGGAAATCGCAATGAGGAAGTGACCTAGGTGAGTATGGTGTAAGGGAAAGAGATATTGTGGATTATGGTACCAGGGAAGCATGGTATTGGGGGATATATCCCAAGAAGCATAATGTCATGGAAACTTGGTACCTAGGGAAAAGTGTTATAGTGTCGATTTGATGTGGGAACCTCGGTCTACCGGAAATATGAAACTAGGCCATTAGTTCGCTAAGCCATCAAGTTGTCAAACCTTCGGAAATTTTTAATTGGATAGTCATGTGGGGAGGCCTAATGTCAATGGGCCAATATTGGCCTTCAACCATAAACTACTTACCCTTAGCCAAATCACATAATACATGCAAATGAAATTACATGATGTTAATGAACCCACCTTGATATCATGTGTGTGCCATGTGGACCACCACCTTACGGTGGCATTGCACCATGTCATTCGAGCATGGCCACATGGGTGCGAAATATATTTACCTTGATTACATGGCCTCTTTAATGGACTAAATTTTTGAGGGACATAAATCTCTGCCTAGAACTGAGAATGAGATAAAATTTATATTGTTGAAAAGCTCTCAACAAGTTGGAAAATATGGTAGAATTAGTTTTATAATTTGAAGAATTTTAGGAAAAGAGGTTGTTGTAACCACATATTCATAATATGCCTTGGGGATTAGGTCAAAAGAGTAGCACTCCCACAACCTGAGACGGTTTAAGGGGTGGGGGGTGTGACATGGAACAATAATAAAATTTTCCTAGTTTAAGTCGCAATAAAAAGAATTTGAGGGTCTAAAACACCACCTTTGCACCACACTATTCCTAACCCTGTTAAACTTAGAACATCCATTTTGAATTGATATATATTCCTATGAATATGATATTAATGCAATCCTTTCTCAACAAGGACATCTAGTGGATTATCACAGTGAAATAATCTTTGATATTTTCCAGAAATAAGTAACCTATGACAAGGAGATGTACTCCATCGTGTAGGCATGCCAACAATCGAAGAATTATATTCTTTAGAAATATGAAATCATCCACACTAGGCCTATACAATTCATCCATACACAAGGAAAGCTACAAAATTACCACCAACAAAAATGGTCCGTATACCTAAACCAATTTCACTTGAACATAAATTATAAAAAAAGTATCCCAAATCATGTTGCATACTACCTCAATGAGCCCCCAATTGTGGGAATAATGACATTTTTTAACTCTTGTGATCACAATACCTTTGGTTGGACACAATTATACAACAACAACTCTAACTTCCATAGCACATACAAGATGTTAATAGTAGGAAAAATTTCGATACTTCCACCTCTAGGATAAGCTCTTGTGTTACCTGAGCATTCCAAAATGATCTATAAGGCACAATACAATAAAGTGGAAGGCCACTTTGGGATGGAGAATATATTCACAATAATTCATAAGTATTTCAACTAGCCAAATCTTTGATAGGATGTCCATTTCTATAAAAAATCATGCATCGCCTATGCCATTACTAATCCATCCATCAAGAATTAGGGTTCATACATTCCTCTACCTACCCTAGACAAACCTTAAGAGTCAATATCCATGCATTTCATGTCAGTTTTTCCATCCACCAAGCGTAGTAATGATTGTGTGTTTGTGGTTTTCAACCATTTCTCTAAAATGGCTAGTTTGGCATCATGCAAGAAGAGTGTTAGTTGAACCCACTACTAAACTCTTATTTGAGGTGTTTGGGTGCATTTTTACCTACTTTAGACCATTATTTTAGATATGGATAGTAAGTTATTCAATACCTTTTGATCCATCATATGGCATCTGATGGATACTAAGTTGATCAACCCAATTTTATTTTATCCCCAAATAGATGGAAAAAAGAAGTGGTTAACAGGATGATTGTGCATATCTTGTGCATTTAGGACTCTAAAAATCAATGTAAGTGGGATGAAATCCTTCCATATTTTCATAATAGCTATTAAATATCCCTCCAAATCTCTATTTTCCACATTCCGTTTTAAGTGTGGTTGGGGTTCCAACCATTAGTCCCAATTGATGTAGTTATGCACATTGCATCTTCACCAATAGGGTCCTTTGATGCTCAAATTGAGGAGAAAAGAGAAAAAAAAAAAATTAATCAATTCAACACCTCCAACAATAGGTTCATGATACCTTATATAAATCCAATTCCATGTGCATGCAATGACATGACCAATGCATGGTTCTGCACAAGTTTCGAGTTGGTGATAAGGTGTGGCTGCATTTATAGAAGGAGCACCTCACATGACCTCATAGTAAGCTCATACCATTATTATATAGGACTTACACAATCATAAAGGATATGTGTGAAAATAATTTTGAATTAAGTATTTCCCTTTTCATTGGCTTGCACCCAGTATTTAATGTGGAGCTATTTTGAAGATATTTTTCACCTTGAAGGAATCCAAGCAATTGGCCCCAAAATAACTCAAACTTGACTACATCTAATAGGATATAGTGTATCATATCATGGAAATCAATAAAAAGGATACCCACCAATAATACATATAACTCTTTTGGGTTATCAAAGTAGGGTAGCTTCTTCACCAAGGAAAGTGGCTCACTAGGAGCCAAATTTAGAAGAAGTTTCCCCCTATGATAAGGGAAATTGACACAATGGATATAATTACATCCTAAATGGGTAATAATGATCCAAGTGGATATAGGTGGCCTCCCATTTTTACCACTCTATCAATGGTTCTCTATCCACTTGGTAGTTTTTCTATGATTTTTTTGGTCCCAAACTTTCAAGGCTATTTTGAAGCCCCAAAAGAAATTTCTTGAAAATTTGGGGGGGCATAGGTTTCCATCACATAACCTAGCCCTTGTAAAAAAAATTATTCATTGTATATTTCTCCCTAATGATCTATTATGCACCCCAAATGGATAGTGTATGCAAAAGTTGTGTTGTCGGGAAGTTGATGTACCAACTAATCACATGAGGGCCCAAAAATAATTTGGTGTTTCATCTTTTAGGTTTAGGGCTTTGGACCTCTAGGTTTACTTATTTATGTTAAAAGGTAATTCTTTCAACCTCTATAAATATTTTTGTGAATGTTCATAGCCACCATCTATGTCTATTCAAAGATCACTACCACCATCTTAGTCAAATTGTGTTCTATAGTATTCTAATATTTCATTTATTAATAGAAGATGGCTTTTCACAATATTACTATGCTTTCCATCATATGTATATGTGTTTTCCTTTCCTTTCCTACCTTTCATTTCATTCCTTATACAACCTAGATCATTACAATTATTTTTTGATCAAAAATATCTTTTGTGGCAAGGGTGACATTTTGATAACCACACCCCCAAGTGCAGATCTTTCGTACATGATTTCCATTGATAAGTCACTATACTTACATTAGGAATTGGTTAGGCTTAATTGTCCCTCTAAAATTAATTCCCCTTATGGGTTGATCTAACACTAATCATCTCACAAGTAAATAGGGTCAAGTGTGATCCATCACTCATTTTAATACAATAGAATCACCTTAGTCATCATTGTTTAGCCAAGAATACCCTCACAAGTCAAGGAAAGTGTAATCCATACCAATCAAGAAGAAATTGATTGAGAAAAAACAAATATTTCTAAAGTGATGATCATTTCTAATGACCTCCATAGTGAAATTGATCATTGGTCTAACATCAAAATCCCTATGGATAAGTGAATTTGTAGAATTTGAGAAAAACAAAGAGGGTTAAGCATGAACAATATTTATTTTTAGTTTTATCTAGTTTTGAAAATATAATGTCTAACTTTACTCAATTTTATAACTTAACTACTCTTAAGGACCTCCTAATTACTAAAACCATAGTGACTTTGGAAATTTTAAATTTTCATTGATAGTACTCCATAATGCATTTTTCACGTGTTTTTCTTAAAAATGGTCATTAGTAAGTTATATATTCCTAACATTTAGGCATGTTGGAACCATTTATATGACATAAATTCCTCCCTACACAAAAATTACTATCCCATGTTGGTTGAGAGAAGTTGTTTAACATATAAGTTCCAACGTACCATGGTCCTTACACCAATGACATTGTGTCATGACAATGGTGCCTTTTACTAAGATACTAGAAATTTTGGCTTTTCAAGACCCCATGGGATTTAAAATAAAAATAAAAAACGTTTATGTGGGGGTTTGGGACCTTAGCCAATAATGAAGAAAATCATTATCTCTTCTTATATGGTTCACAATTTTAAAAAACAATGGGGTTAGATAAGTGAAAATGGCAAGGGGTTCCAAAGAACACGAAATTGAGTAGTTTTTCCTAACATATTATATTAAAAACCCAAAACATTGAGATACTTGATGTTATTATATCCTCCAAGAAAAAAATATGCTTATCAATGGCAAACAAATGGAATGAATTATAAAATACAATCTATGTATAAACAACGACATTCTTAAGTTATATTCCCTATAAATTAATTAACCACAATGGAAAGTGCACCTCAATTGTCCATGTAACAAGCATGCAATGTTAATGAGACAAATATTTATTACAAAAACATCACCTCTATTCACTCCTACTCATGGTAATGGTAGAAACCATCATATTTGATACAAAAAAAATGGGCAAGGATGTGTGCATGTCAATTCCTTCTTCAGTTGGAATTTATAATTATTTACTTTACATTACTCTCAATAGAGGACATAGAAAAATAAGGTGGAGATAGTTCTAGATCGTATCTTTTTCTTTAAATATCTTATCGTTGCACCAAAAATATGTGACTTAGATTTACTCTAAGAGTATCATTGCAACCAATGTAACAGCATTCATTAGTGATATGTTAGGTCTACAATGCAATATTAAACTTGTGGATTATTGTGATGAGGAATTTTATCAAGGTAATATGTAACCACTCCCATAATAATTTGGTAAAAATGTAAAATCTAATGTCTGATTTCCATTATTAAAGAAATAGTTATATCTTATGTGGGTCAAATGAGGCAAATCATGGGCTACAAAAATCTAAGGAAACAATCAAAATTTATTATAGTATTTTGAACTAGACCATCAAATGGAACCTATTGATGGTGTTGAAAATCCAGCAACCAAGGGGTATCCCCAATGTAAAGTCTCAATTATCCCTCACACCATTTGGAGTAGGAGCCCCATCCAAAATATTGGCCTAGTTTTCATGTATTCTTAAAGATATGCCTTGGCTCTAACTATTAGCAAGAGAGGTGAGTGAAAATGTGCCTTCGAAAATAAAGGGGGGTGTTCTTGGTGTGTGTTCGGTCGTGTGTGTGTAAAATTCCTTCTACTACAGGGGGAGAAAAAGGTGAGCCTCTAAGAGATAGGTGATAGTACCACCCAAGAAGAGACACACACAAACAATAGGATCCGTCTAACATCTAGCAAAATAGTCCACAAGGGGTGCGATGTTCATTATAGCCAATGAATGAGAAAGGTTTGACTAATATCCATCGGAGTAGTCCACCAAGATGCAACAAAAATAACAACCATTAAAACAAATTATCAATAAGATAAGTACTAAAATAATTGAAATAGTTAAACTATCCTAGCACATGTGAAAGTAAACATGAAATAAAAACATTTGCATAATAGTCTTACAAACATTCATAATACATGCATGAAAAAAGTGTTGGCCTTGATGGCTTCTGTTATCAAGTAAAATTTCCAAGACAAATATATACAATGTACATCACTAGATCCAATAGTGGAGTGTTAGAAACACTCCTTGCTTCAAAAAATAACTAGCTTATCTTTGTAATGCTTTGTTGGTGGATCCAAGGTGAAAATTCATTTACTCATACAATGAGGGTGTATATATAACTAAGAGATGATGATTCACCTTCTTTATGAATCTTTGACTACCACCATGACTGTTTGAATTCCTATGACTTTCAACTTCCATGTCCCTTCATATTCAGAATGTGTCCATTGGACCTCCACTTTACAATACATTTCTAATGAAAAATTTCATGGTCCACAATAATGATGTGGAATATGACAAATCAAGACATGACACAAAATGAAAATGGTGACATGGACTGCTTGATGATGTGGAAATATCAAGCTACTATTGTTGTTGTGTCTTGAGTGTCTTCTTCTCACCTCCATATGGTTTTGTGATAGGGGATCTTTAATGATCTCATGTCTTGAGTGGTGATTGCAAACTGATGTTCCTTTTCTTTCTCTCAGTCAATCATCTTGCATGTTCAACTACAACATGTTTTCCTCTACCATCTCCTTCTTCATCATCTTTCCATGACGTGATAGAGTACGTTTTCTTGCAATTCACTCATGACAAGATGACATCAATCTGAAAACTGCTAGCCTAAGATGATGCATTTTGATCCATAAAATGATCCCAAAACAAGTGACAAGTTGGGAAGGGAGTCTCAATGACTACGAATTATTGTATTTCAGGTAAGAAAGCAGAAGCCTTGAGACTATGCAGTGCATAGTTCAGGCTAGGCTGAGGGACAAGACTATGCAGTTTCTGGAGCTAGCGGGACAAGCTGAAGGGATGGGCACTAGGATAGCTTACTGTGTAGTTTTGGGTGTCAAGGAAGGTTAGAATACTGCACAAATATGTAGTTCAAGGTCTCGGGGTATGAGCTTGAGGCTTGTGGTTATGAAATGCGCAGTTCAAGATGATTGGGGGCCATCATTGCACAATTATGGAGGTCAGGGTCAAGGCTTGGTTATAGAAAATGGGCAAAGAAATAGTCCTGGGAGGCAATAACTTCACAATGCACAGTGTCGAGTAGCAAGGTCATATCTATAGGAATTATACTACACAGTGCGTAGCTCAAGGAGGCTGGATGAAGCTAGGTTGTTTGGCCGGGAAGTTTTTCCAAAAATGGTTAAGTGTGAGATCAATTATACTAATGTGAATGGTGATAAAACTTTGACTATGATCACTCACTTAAGATACTTCTAAGAATCAACATAGATCATCCATGAAACATGAACAAAGTATTTCCCTTCATGTGACATCTTTAAGACAAGTTACAACTAGTGTGACACTAAGGATACACTTTGCGATGACTGTGACGACACTTGTGTGATAGTGCTTAAAACTTTTAGAATGAGTGTGATACATACTTACATGGTTAGAAAAACTCATAATAACCACCAAAAAATTCTTATACACATAATATTACATCCAACATGCGAAAAGACAACATTTTTCCAAAGGGAGAAAAACACCTCAAGAAAACACATGGAATGTTTTCAATGTTTACGATGACACATGTGACTGATGACATGATGATGTGGTAGTGATAAGTTTTCCATATCTTTTTTTCTTCCTTTCTATGAGATATGATTTTTTCTTCATATCTACCCTCCAACGGGTTGTAAATCTAATGGAGTATTCCTATGGTCCTAATCTTTGATCTTCTATTGTAATCCAGTGTTCCTTTGTACTCTTGTTTGATGATCATCTTATCTCCTAAACTCCTTAGGTGTATTATAGCATGTCCTCCTTCTCTATCTCTCCCTTCAACATCTTGCCATGGCGTGATATAATTTCTACATTTTCAATCTACTCATGACAAGACAACATCAACTAGATAAACCCATGGTCTAAGATGATGCATGGTGATCCACTGACTGAGCCGGAACCAAGTGGTAGGCCAATGGATAAGCTTAGTGACTATGCATTTGCGAAGCTCAAGTAGTCACGGGTGGAGCTTAAACTCGGATACTGCATTTTGTGCATTTAAGAGAGTATTGGGGAGAAAAAATATGCACTTTTTTTACTCAATAAGCTCAGTTGCGGAGTTTTGCACTGCTTGGGAAAATGTGTAGTTCTGGGAGGCAGAGGAGGCATGGGGAAATCACAGTTGTGTAGTTCAGGAGCTCATTAATGAGGCTTGATGACTGATATTGTGAAATTTATAGTGCTATCTTGGCTGGAGAGAAAGATAGTGCAGTTCTTGGACTCAAGGGTTCGGATTGAGCATTGAGGGAATTTTCTGGAATTTGGTTAAGTGTGGGATTAGTGAAACTGATGATAATAGTGATAGGAATTTACTATGATCACACACTTAGACACTTGGTGACTCAACAAAAATCCTCCAAACCACATGAATACATACTCCCCTTAGTGCGAAACGTGCCTGCATGACAAGAAAAACTCATCACCAAAAATTATGTCCCTTGAAACAAACCAGAACTACACTTTGAATGATAAGAAGTGATTCCCATGCCAGAATACGACACTTGATATATAAATATTAAAGTGTGAACAAAAATTGCGATATGTGAATGACGATGAAAGTAACACATGCCAGAGAAAATATAACATGCAAGCGACACTAATTAGGTGAAAATAAGAGAAAGTGACAGCCCAAAACATGAAAGTGGCACTTGTGAAAACAAAGGTGCACGGGAGTGACAATTTGAAAAAAACTCACCGAAATGGAAATACAAACGCTGCTAAAATATTAGAAACTATTATTTTCGGTGTGCACTTACTGTTAACATGAATTGGACATCGCACAGGCACAGTCTTGATGGAGCGTGTCGTGCTTATACAAGCTTGCATGAAAAAATGAGCTCATGGACTTGTTGCAAATTGAGCATGAATGAGAAAGTGACTTCGACACTTGTAACCCAAGAAGGGAACTCAAAATTATCAGATGGCCAAGAAGTGACTATGGAATGACTAATCCGAAGATCCACAGTAGGCTCTAGAATTCATTATATGAAATATTTTGGAGGGTGTTGCCGCAGCAACAACAAAACCATAGGAAGCATGGATTTTCTAACCTAATTAAAAAGGGAAATTATGCTAAAACATTGTTGACCCAAAATATTTTATGCTCTTATGCTGAGACAAATTTCATTGAAATTTTTCTAAGTATAATTTCTACACTCTTTCCTCTATATCAAAAACTTAGTTGATTTTCTAATGTATGCAGGAACAACACACATATCTCTCTTTGCGCAGTCCTTCTACACACACTATTCCATGCAAGTACCATCCACATACTTCCCTTTTAGACACCCACTTGTGAAAACCATTCCTTCTCACATACTCATCTCCACAAAAAATGATACTCTGCATAATCCACTCATTTGCACTCCATGTCATTATTTAACATTAATTACACATATCATGTATTAGAGAGTCACCTCGCCACCTTTATTCTAGTGTTCCTTTTTTCTCTTGTTTTTATATCACTTAAAGTATCAATAAAGGAAATTTATCTCCAAGTAAAACAAACAAGGTGATAATCGTACTTTAAGATATGCTCTCCATCACCCCAGGTAAAGCACAATCATCATTTAGTAACTTAGTAACTTCTTCTTATTATTTTTCCTTTTCCAATGAAATGGAACAAGTGAGGGTGACATATTAGTATCTACATTGAATAATGAGGAGTTAATGGATAATATTCACTAAATGGATTTATTGATCAAGTTATATATTGCTAAAATACAACAAAAAAATGGTTTCTAAGGAAGAAAGATCCAATTTACAATGACACATTCAATTCACTTTCCTGATTAGATAAAATATTTTACTGGTCAACTGCATACTAGTGGTATTTGAACTTGTAGCTAGATGAAAAGAGAAACAAAAATACTTGGACCACTCGATGAGAAAAAATTGCATGTTTCTTTCAATTTTTTGATTTCAAAGAAATAGTATACTTGTGCACACAACATTTTGATCCAAAATCCAGACTGTCATGCTTGGAGTCAAGAATAAATGTTCCCTCCAACTCCAAAATAATTTAGAATTACCCTCAAGCTATTGGAACGCATGAATTTACTCAATTTTTTATAATCTAATACTTTCTTGGATCTTAAGTTGAAGGAATGAACATCATTTAGGAGTTCATGTTTCCTTCTGTAAAGGTTCCTTCTATCATTTATTTCCTATATATTTCAATGTTTATTGAGCCCTTTATATCATATTCCTAGATATTTTCCCAAATAATGAGGCAATCAAGTATTGAAAATGTCCCTAAGTATGTTCTTTACACATTACATTATTCTTTAAAAAGGATGTTTTTTTCAACTTGGTAGACCTCATTTCAAGTGAATTGTCCTTCGATCTAACCAAACTATCCAAAAATCATAAATTTTTCATGACAACATATTTGGTCATAGCCCTAGTCTCATGTCATACCTTCCATAACCTACCCCATCAAAATAATTTGAATCTAGACATAGATTCGGTACAATTATAGTACTCAATGTTATGGAAGCATAAGGACTCATTTAATTTTTTCAATACAAGATTGTTTTGTTATAGAAGTCAATTATATGGTAACCAAGTGAGAACCCAATAGAATATTAAATTAAGCACAAGATTTCCTCTCGGGAAAATAAATACATGAAGAAAGGGAAAAAAACACCCTGTTTCACATTTATGGATTCTAGGACAAACCTCTATTTCTTCTAAAGTTTATATTGGACAGGAACTTCATTACGAAAGTATGCAAGAAATGTCATCTATGCGTAATTCTTTTTGAAAGAAAGAAAGAAAAAAAATTATTTTCCTTTTAATGTGGGAGAACTATGAGAAATATGGCTCACCTAGTGAAATTTTTAAATAATTAAATCTTTTGTATTTAACTGAAGCAAAGGAAATTCAAGGATTTTACCATATGGTTATTTTTTCAGGACACCTCACCATAATCATATATGGAAATATTCTTACGAGAATTACTGAAGAAAGTGGAGAAAGTCACCTCAGACCATCAAAATAATTAGAAACATCTACCCCTATTGAAGTTATTAATGAAATCAATGTTACTTTGGGAGGACAAAATAGAGAAAGAGAAAATAATCCTACAAACACCCCTTTAGCTTTGACACCTCATGCTTGCCCAATTTTTTCATCAATTAAAAGAAGGAAGGACGCCAATGTGATTTGAGGAATAATTAATGATAGGCTCTCAAGTGTAGAATATAAAGAGGATCCACCTTGGAATGCGATCTTAGAAATATTGTACATTGTTGGATCATCAAAGAGTAGAAATTATGAGGTTCAACCTGTGAATGAGCTAGATAATGTGGAAATTGATATCACTATGCTAGTTGATTGGGTTGCAACCCACATCACTCAAACCCAAATAAATATTGATAAATAGTAGAATAATCAATCACCTTTAATGACCATATATCGACTTTGAAATATGCACACTATGATAGGAGTAATAAGAAGCTAAGGGTCGAAAGAGAAAAGGTTCAAAATAAAAAGGTCATTAATCAGTCAATAACAAAAGTGGATGTCTCTAAAGTAGGAGATATTAGACTCCTAAAGCTACACCAAACTACTGGTGAAGCTCTAGCACGCTATGTTACGAAACAAGAGGTAGAAAATATGATATTGAAAGAGAATCAATGAGCTTGAATAAGATCTATATCCAAGTCCTATGTTCATTTCCCCTTTGGCTATTAAAGCATCATATGATATTAAAAATACACCCAACACACCCCATAAAATAATAATAGTGGCACACCTTTTTATTGCAATCAAGTCTTATGTTGTAACTAATATCAATAAAATAATGGAAATCATTTAATAACTATGGGAAATTACTCTACACTTAAGAAATTTGGCACACTGAATAAAATCAATTGTTTAGCATCTTAAAAAGGATATTGAAAATGTTTAACAATTTATCGATGATGAATTTTTAACCTTTGTTCACAAAATCAACTCACTCCACAAATTCCAGAGTACATGGAAAAATCTCCTAGTACCTAAAATACTTAACCAGATCAAAGCTAGTTGGTCTGCTAGAATCAAACTATTAGAAGAGGTTATTTTCCACTATTCAAGTATTAATGATAAAATTAGTAGTTCCTTTATTAAGGAGATTAAATTTATTGAATACCTCTATTGGGTGCAGGAATTGCACTTAAGAAAACTCCTCAACACTTAATTGTCAACCTGGGGGTCTCATAAACTGAGAGACGAAGAACAGGCAATGTTAGAAGTGGTATGAAATTTTCCTATTCCTATTCCTACTTCTTAATTGAAATACTGCAGAATCAAACAAAAAACAATTTCAAAGGCTATTGACACCAAAGTGATTCTAGTGTTGGAATGTAAAATAATGGATTTGTGAGGAAATAAAGTAAAAGAAATTTGACACAACTGGAAGCAATCTTAACTATTGAAATGAAGCTCTATGCTTATCTTTAGTATAGAGGGCTGACAGCTTAACAAGTGGGAACTTGTAAAAATCTTCTTTCCAAATTATTTTCCTTCTACACTAAGCAATTGTTCTTGTACTCTTGCAATATTCTTGCACTAGTGTAGGTACATAACTTATGTGAAAAAGTATATTTTACCTTCTTTACTGAAGACTTATGTCTTTATGTAGGTTCTCTAATCCTTAAGGCTTAGAGCACTCTGCTCCTGTGACAAGACACCAGCTCTTGCACATGGACAAAGCTTCCTTAGCCAAAGTTTCCAATTACTTTCGAAATAATTAAAAGATGTGCTAAAAAAAATTGCAATTGCAGACTAAATTTTGAGATAAATTACACACAGAAAAAAAGGAATGCTTTAATTGACTAATATTTGCAATGAAAATAAACTTCGCAAAGCAGAAGAAATTCTTAATAGTCAAAGCAATAGTCAAATTAATTTGCATGCAATCTAACTATCTTTCGGCAATTCACTTATAATGTTACAGATTACTTCTGATCCTTTCTCTTAAGTCGTGAAATGCAAGTATAAAGTGCGATGTTTGCA
This sequence comes from Pinus albicaulis, assembly GCA_034641835.2. NCBI lineage: Eukaryota > Viridiplantae > Streptophyta > Pinopsida > Pinales > Pinaceae > Pinus > Pinus albicaulis. Next base: position 924,681,860 of record CM076569.1, read on the forward strand.
AAGACATCCTTTCTTAATTCACGTAGTAATTCGTAGAACCTTCAAAAGTCTGACTTTTAATGTTAAGAATGGTTACTTGAATTAACAATGCTTTACTTGCAGGAATAAATGAAATCATAAACAGGAAAAGGAATGAAACACTTGCTGTGAAAAAAATAAGTAAACCAGAGTGTAGAATCCTACATGCATTGGTGCAACAAGAATATTCCTGCATGATCCGAGCAGAAGAAAACTAAGGAAGAAATTGCAGGAATGAAATTGGAAGAAAGAAATTGCAGGAATGAAATTGCAAGAAAGAAATTGTAGGAAAGAGTTGCAAGAAATAAATTAACTTAATTCAAACTTCCACACATGGATTCATTCATTCTTTGGCTATGGAATTAATTTAAGTCAGAACTCAGAAACAAAAATATTAATGATTCAAACGACGCATCTGCAAATAAATAAATATTGTCTCAATGATGTTCCTTAAAGTTATACCATGATCAATTGTGGAATGTTTAGGTCTAAAACATGCTTGTACTTTAGCACCTTTATCTCTTTCTTCTTCCTACTTAATAATTTTATTTTCTAACATGCTCCCAAATAGCTTTGCAAACAAGGGGTTTATCATTATGTTCCTATAGTTGGAGGGATTATTGACGTCACCACTCTTGAAAAGAGGTATTGCCAAACTAGTTGTCCAATCAGTGGGGAACCCCTATTATATGATGTTGTTGAAAAATTTTGTAATGTGAGGTGCAAGAATTTTTAAGCCCCGCTTTAGATACTCTGCTTGGAATTCAACTAATTTTTTCGCTTTTCCAACACCAAATTTCTTGATGCCCATCTCTACCTCTTACATTGTGAAGATTTTTGTATAGTGTTGACCAAAGGAGCAGGGTCAAACTTGGGATCCTGCTCATAAAGTATTCCTGCATAGTCAAACCATTTAGAAGTTGTAATATTGTTTTCAGTTTGCATCTTTCTCGGTTGAAGCTCCTTCCAAAATCATTTGGGGTTATTTTTCCCAAGGAAGATTAGCTCTTCTCTCCTCGAAACCATGAAATCAATGTTTTTCTTTCTTAATATCTTCTTGTAAGCTGTGTGCTTTATGTTTTCCTTGTTTGACTCTTTCCACATTCTCCTTGCTTTTTTGCATTCCTCGTCAAACCAAACATTGACCGGAAAGAATTTTTTTTCAAACTTCTTAATTTTTTCTCTTTTTCACTCTGCAAATGCGCTTTGAATTAAATATGTTAATTCTTGACTATGCAGGTCATGAAATGGGATTTTATCCTTCTTGAAGAGCCTCTCTAGTGCTAATTTGAATGTATAACAATTTTCTGGAGTCAAAATAATTTTTCCTTTGGAATATTTTTTTGAACACCTTGAGTTTTTTACCCTAACTGCTTCTTTCCAGTCCAAGAGAAGCTTAAGTAAATTGGCTTGTGATATGATTTTAAGTCCCAAATCTGATCTCCAATCAAAACTTCCTCAATTTTATCACACAAACTATGTGAGAAAATTACATAGTCTAATGCACTTGCTCCATTGTAAGTATTGCAAGTGAAATTACTAGACCTTTCCCATCTAACCAAGCCATTACAAATGACTAAATTGAAAGCCTAGCATAGAGTAGGCAATTGCTCACCAAAGAGATTGCATCCCTTGTCCTCTAAAATTATTTCCCACCTCTGATTACTAGGCTCTACAGTAAGCCAGATAGGGTCGTAGTCTTCTTTACAACAAAGAATGCTAACTTTCTCACTTGCAGTCCTAGCATTGAAATCACCCACTATAATGACTTCACCTAACTGAGAATATGTTGCAATATCCGCCATTACGGCTGCAAAGGGATCTTTGTGGTCAAGTCCTCTACTTTTGTAATTTTTTGAAACTTACGGTACAAATTAGCATGTTGCAATTTTGATGTGATTTCGATCTTCTGATATTTTAAACCAAACGAATTGTTTATTTGAGTATTCTTTTTCTAGTTGAATAAAATGCCCTTCCTTTTCTCTCATTAATACCATGATACCCCCGTGTCCTTTTCCATTCCTTGTTTCCTTGTTCAACACTACCATCTTCCAGTACCCTTCAAACAAAGGTGTCTTGCACCCTTCATGTTCATGTGTTTCTATGAGGAAAATTATGTCTCTATCTTCCGCAAAAGACCCTAACCCACGTCCTCGTCTCCATGGGTAACCTCACGAGTTCCAACAAACTAAACTTAAGGAAACTTGGGTATGACTTGATTGCTATTTGTTTTGACATGCAAGACTCACATTTGAGTCTTTTTCCATGTTTTCCCATACTAACCTTGCTTCCTGATTTCCTGTTAAATATTTTGTTGTCTCTTCTTTATTATCATCTTACTGCCCTAATTTGAAAGGAGGTCCAAATCGTGCTATCACAACTTTACCCTTATAAATCCATGCTATTTTTCCCTCATCCCTTGTTGCCCTAACCTTTCACATTTTCTCCCTCCTTTCCTCTTGTTGTCTTACAATTAAATCTTCTTCTAGAAAAAAAACGAGAAGTCGTGAAGAGTTGCTTCTTAGTTTGAATGATATCTTTATCACGCAAACTAGACATGATATTTTAGAACAAAAGTGATAGATATCATAAGAAAATATATACATGGACTGAAATTTTGGACACTTCGTATCGCATGTCTTTTCTATTTTCATGACCATCAAAGTAGAAATGCGTGCATTAAATCCATCTTTTCTATTGTCATGACCATCAAAGAAAAAATGCATGCATTAAATCCATCTTTTCTATTTTCATGACCATCAAAGAAAAATGCATACATTAAATCTATTTAATATAATTATATAAAAGCATATAATTGTTAATATTTATTTTTTTAAAATTAATTATGTTTATAAGTAAGTTTTTAAAATTTTAATTTAATTTAATTATCAATATAATTAGTAGGTCAATGATAGTGATTTAATTTACATTAAATATTTTAGAATATTTTTAATAACAGTCATATATTAAAAATTGAAAAGAGTTAAATTTATTCCAAAAATAAATATATCTTTTTTTATCTTTTTCATTAAATTAATTAATTAAAAAAAATTATAATATAAACATGTTTCATATAAATAACATGTGATATTAGTAAACTATAAACATGTTTCATATAAATAGCATGTCATATTAGTAAACTATAATATTAATTCATAATATTGTAACAAAATTGATTTAAATATTAAAAATTTCTCATAAATTAAAAAAAAAAAAACATATTGCAAATTTTTTTAAATATTTATATTTTAAATCATATTAAATTATTTATAAATAATAATAAGAGTTTTAAAACAATGTTATATATATAAAGTGCATATCTATATATAAAGATATAGAAATGTTATTGCGCTATTTATTAGTATACCGAATAAACACTTCAATATTTTTCTATAGAAATATATAAATACAATATCAATCTGCAGTTAGCAGAAGATTTCCTTAATTTCACTTTCAGAAATCTCATAAATGTCACGTGGCTATTCTGACGTGTGTCGGACGTGGCTTGTTTGGTTTTCGGTCAGTCAGGAAGAAGAAGCGATACGTCTCGCCTTAAAGATCTTGAGCTGTTCTGACGTGCCCACGGACGTGGCTCATTTGGTTTGCAGTCAGTGGAGAGCAAGAAGCCGTCCGTCTTGCGTGTTGCTTTAAAGATCATTCCTCGGTTGATCTTGTGACACGTTGCACACAGAGGAAGGCCGAGTTACAGACAAAAGAGTCGTGTACAACATGTTATTCGAAATATAATCTTAATAGCAAACGCGTACAAGTCAGCACAACGCGCACCGGGATCGGAAGCGTAAAACATATCGAATAGACAGGATTTACATCCTTGCGGATGGAGAAGGAAGCTTGACATTCAATCCCGAAGAATTTCTGCATATAAAGACAACCTATAGGTTTAAAAAAATCAAACGCATAGAGGATTACGTAAAACAATCTAGCTTCTGCAATAAGGACAAAACGTCGGTTGCAAAGGACAAGCTTCGGGCCTTGTTTTCTCGAGAAGGTATATGCAGAAGCAATCTGCACTTCGCCCCTCCTATTTTAGGAATACTTTAAAAGCGCGGCGATACAAAGCTCCCGATAAACGAGTTCCTTCGTTTGGATTCTCGAGTACAGGCCATATTAAAGATTGCAAGGGCTCCGCTCCATTAAAGATCGCATCAGCATTTTCATTTATAAATTCGGAAGGTCTGTGGCAGAGGCATAAGAGTCGAGCCTAATCTGGATCGATAAAATTTGTCAACGGAAGGCGACAAGCTTGTCAATTTCTTGGCGTTTTCATCTTCTGAATCGAAGAATTGGTTGAGGCCAATACAAAGAGATGTGTTTGAGCTTTAAATATCTGAGGAAGACGTTCAACCCGCAGCCTGCGTCTGAAGGTAAGCCAATCAAGCCATTTATTTAAATATTTGCTTATTTTCTTAGCTCAGAAGCTTGTATATTGCAGCCTGCAGGCCGTGACCTAGAATAAATACATGTTTCTGGTTTTCTGACTTTTTTGTTTCAAGAACTCCCACAGACATTTTTACAAAGTAATTTAATGTCAACTTTAACTAAAGCCGAGAAACTTTACATGATTTTTTTTTTAATGAGCGTAGGCTTGCTTTAAAAGCTTCAAAATTTTATGTAGACAAACTTGATCAGAAATCTTTAAACATCCTAAGCAGCAATTGGCTTGTATCTGCCAAAGTTTAAGTCACTTCAAAGGTAGAGAAATTAGGAATACTGTCAACCGCTTAGAATCGATTGAAGCAATCTTATTTGTCTTCCTACTGTGTATTATATTTTCATTTTTTTGTGTTCCAGCGGTTCTATGGTATGTCCGATGATTAGATGTCAATAAAAGGTTAAATATGCACGAAATTTTAATTAATTTGCTAAAGCTTGCTAGAGACTCCATCAATTTTAGGTAGCGCTTGCTTGCTTTGTTTATGAATTTGCCTTGCGAGCAAATCTATTGACAAGATCGTTTGTTCTGGCGTGCAGCAACTAGGCCAAGTACACGCAGCGAAGCACATCTAGCACAGAGCCGTAGCCTGAATTTAAATGATGAGTATGCCAAAGCTTTCAGGTCTCAATCTTACGCCGAAATTTGGAAAAAAGCTCGGCACGTCAGTAACGACCAAAAAGAAGAAACGGGAGAGACATCCGCGTCTCCTTTCCATTGTTACGGGGTTTTGGCAGAACACATTCTTGAACCTGACCAGGAAGCCGTAAAAGAGATTCTTCAGCGAGGGCTTCTGCCAAGCGTGCCAGAATTATATGATTTGGTTTCAGATTACTTCAATAACAGCGCCGAGGCCTCTAAACTGTGCGGCGGTCTCCTTAAGAACATCGAGCAAGCGAAGCTGAGCTATCGTTGCGTAAAGAACGTCCTGGATACTACACCTTCTACGGGAAGCCTAAGCAGCGAGCAATGCCATTTCACGATTGCGGAGCTCCTTACGTTTATGAAAGTGGACAATCCTTTTGCCGATCCAACATCCCAGAATTTCTCGAACATTCACGAGAGTTATTCATCTTTGCTCAAAAGGCTGGATATAAACCAGAAAAGGGTAATGAAAAAGCTAAAATTTCTCAGCGGATGCAAGAAAGCTTCCGTGATCTGGATTATCGCGGCTTCCACTGCAATCGCTATCTGTGCCGTTGCAATAGCCTCGCATGCTTTGATTGCCATTGTTGCCGCCCCTGTCGTACTGACCCTTCCAAGCAATTTCGTAAAGCATCGAATCGAATCCCTCCGCCTGCTGCGGACCAGCGTTCTTGCACGCCAGAGGACACAGCTTGACGCAGCGGCAAGGGGGACGTACCTTCTCAACAGGGACTTCGATACGATAAGTTGTCTTGTGACGCGGTTGCACGACGAAGTTGAGCACAACAAGGTAATGATTAACTTTTGCTTGGAGAGGAAGGATGAGATACAGCCCGTTCAGATGGTCGTAAGCCAGCTCAGAAGCAATGACCCCAAATTCAACCAACAGCTAGAAGAGCTAGAAGAACGCGTGTACCTCTGCTTCCTGACCATCAACAGAGCTAGAAGCATGGTTGTTCAAGAAATCCAGGTGCAATAGCCTCCTCCTCTTTCTTGATGCCAGGTTGGACACCACTGTAACCGACCGATTCACTACCGTGAATAAGAAAGCAGCTCTGCAGATAAAGATTCGTCGCTGCATCTAGCTGCCCGGCACATTGAATTAAATATTATTGAGGGAATTTATTGCTGTATTAGCAATTCGTGCAATCGCAAAAAATTCATTTCATGGTATTCTCAGATTGACTTTTTTTACCGAGAATTTGGTGACCTGTGCCGGGAAAGTTCGAGATTATGCGCATTCGTTCGACTCAACGGCTCCGTGAGTTTTGACTGTTTTGTAGTTACTTTGCCATTTTCCCAATCATGATGGTGATACTTTATCATTATTTATTTATGGAAAACTACATTATTTTTTAATGTTGATACCAAATTCAGTAATCATCAAAACAATGAATGGTACCAAAGTCAGTAATAATGTAGTAATGGATGGTACCATACGCAATTATCTATAGTTATAAAGTTTGATCCAAATCCTGTGATCAATGACTTTACGCAATTTAGCTAACTATATTCCATTTAGCAACCATCGAATAATTTTCCAAGTAATACCATTTTAATGGCTGTAAAGTTTGATCAAGTCCCTGACGGAATGCAAAATCTTTTTATCTGAAAAAGGAATCCCTTTTCTTTGTGTACGAAGCTAAAAATAAATAATAATATAGTACAATGGGAGTTCTAAAACGTCGTATTTTCTGGAAGAGGATACATTTGAATTTCCTAGGAGACATTCATTGTACGTTATGTAACGAGATCTTAGTAGTTAATGTAATGAGTTTGGTATCAGTCAGCTTGTTTGCACTTTTAAAACTCCTTTGCGCAATGGTTAGAGGATGTGGTGCAAGGGACTATATGCTAGTTCGACTATGTCTACCAACGATATGCTTACTCTTGTTCTTTACGCATTTTAGTTTCTGGTGTACAAGTATAAACATAATTTTTTTAAAGTATGATTTGTATTTTTTAATTTTTTTTTTCCAATCATTTAATTTAAAATTTCAATAAAGATTTAAAATATAATTAGAATTCATGATATCAATTGTTGAGATTTAACATAATTTGAGTTTTTGATGATATTAATTTTTTTTCCAATCAAAATTATAAATTTAATAATAAAAAATTATAATTCTAATCATTTTAGTGAAAAAAAATGGAATTATAAATTTTTAGACTTTTCTTGTGATTAGCAACTAAGGTTTTTTAACATTTTGAAAATGGGATTAAGAGATAATTCTCACACCAGATTACCTTAGAGTCACTTATTTATGTTGCACTCATGGGTGATGTATTTATTTTGGATTATGTTGCCTTAATATCAAAAGAAACAAAGCCTATTACCCCTTAAGAGAAAGAGAAAAGCCCCATGACCAAGTACAATGAGAACATTGTTGTATATTTGAGATGGTTGAAACATAAGGGTAGTGAAGTGATATTCTATTTAAAGGAGTAATATTAAAAGTCTGAAAGTGATATGGTATTTAAAGGAGTGATATTAAAGTTTGAAGGAGATATGGTATTTAAAAGAGTAATATTAAAATTTTGAAGGAACATTGGTATGATGGGGTTACTAATAGGAGAGACATGGTTGCCAAAAAAAAAAATTGTAGATGTTCTTAATAAGAGATACGTGCTCATTAGGGAAGAATATGAGCTCAAATCCATATTGTACAACATGGGCGTGATGGTTAAGAACATTTGTTTCATCTTAAAAAGTTATGTGTTCAAATCTAAAGTGGGATAGAGTATGTGAACTTTTGTCCCACAAATAATGGGTGGTTTGGTTGTGGCTTTAATATCATATTATTTTAAATATGGTCATGTTGGTGAAACAAAGCCTATTACTCCTTAACAAAAAGGCCCCATGACCAAGTACAATGAGAACATTGTTGAATATTTGAGATGGTTGAAACATAAGGGTAGTGAAGTGATTTTCTATTTAAAGGAGTAATATTAAAAGTTTGAAATTGATATGGTATTTAAAGGAGTAATATTAAAGTTTGAAGGAGATATGGTATTTAAAAGAGTAATATTAAAATTTTGAAGGAACATTGGTATGATGGGGTTACTAATAGGAGAGACATGGTTGCCAAAAAAAAATGTAGATGTCATTAATAAGAGATATGTGCTCATTAGGGAAGAATATGAGCTCAAATCCATCTCATGTTTGTATGTTGGCATTTATTAGTACATGGAATTAATAAGAGATTTGTGCTCATTAGGGAAGAAGATGCACTCAAATCAATCTCATGCTTGTATGTTGGCAAATAATTGGTAGGATGGGGTCAAAAGGAGCAAGGTGATTGAAGAGTCAATCCAACCTAGAACCAACCCCTTATGATTTTCCTTATGGGAATACACCAATGTTGTTTAAGAGTGGTGGTGTGTTTGAGATTAATGAAGCTAAGAGTAGTAGAGATAATGATAATATCATTGAATCATTTAGAGAGTTTGAAAAATATTTGCTAGTACAAGAAAGAGGATAGGTATGACTTGTTTATTTTATGACAAGTGAACATGTTTGTGGCTAAGAGGTTGACTACTAATCTAGTTGACTTAGCATTATGCTTACCTAATTTTTATGGAAGTAGGAATGGGCATAAAGTATTGGTTCCTTTGGAATGCAATTTGGAATGCTCAAAGAACCCAACCAATGACATAGATAGTTGAGTTATATACTATATTAACGAACTAAGGAATATAATGGTAAATGAAGCATAATAAGATCACCTCACCTAAACATATAAGGGAATTTCTAGAGATAACGATAAATCTTTGCATGAAGCTTGAAATTCTAAAGTTTGAATGGTAAAGTGTTTCCAAGGTTAGGGAACTTAAATACAGATTTGGATTGATTTCATGTGAAATATGATTGATGCTTCAAATATCTCATAAGCCAATTAACTTATAATATATAGGTTTTTTTGTACAAAGTGTGGTTTATAGGAGAACTCTAACCACATATAAAGAGTCCCTTGCTATAGAAAAAGTTAAACACTCAATGAAAGCTGCTAGGATTCACAATGTGCATATAATTCATAGGTGGATTGTCTAAAGGCATTGCACCAATACAAGTGCAATTCCAAAACTAATAAATGACCTTATTAAAATAAATTTAAGAACGGGAAAAGGTAGAAAATTTAGAACAATAGATGGTGTATATTATGTCACATTGAAGGCCACCATGAGAATGAAAACCCTATTTTAATATGGAGCAATACTCTACAAAATGTGTGCAATCCTTTTCTAGGTCTATAGTGAAATTTGTAGAAGACATGTCCACAACTGTTAGGGCCCTATATTACTAGCGTAGTCCCTTATTTTTGTTAGTGTAGGCCCCTTATTGTTATTATTGTACCCATGTAGTCCCCATATTGTTATTATTGTGCCCTTACATTATTATTGTTAGGTCAGCTACGATTATATTTAGACCCCATGGAATCCTATTTTTAGAAAGAAGGTTTTGTCATTTGTGTCATCCAAGAATTGTTCATTTATGTAATATAAAGGAAGTTTCCCCCTCTAAGTGGCTGATTTTTAAGGCATTGGTCTCTCTTTTCTTCTATTTTGGGAGCTGGTTTCATAACATTTGGTATCATAGCTCTGGATTCTAGGGCTTCGCGGCTTCAAAGAGGTCATCGTGGAATTTTTGCTATAATTTTTTTTCTATGAAGTTTCAGAAGATAAAAAAAAAACCATTTGTGCCAAACTCCGGAGGAACTTCGTCGAAAAATTTCAAATCTTGGTTTGCAATATTTTCGGAGATATGATCTGTGGAAGTTAGGGTTTTTGTGGGCTCCTGAATTTCATGTCAAAGAGATGACTTTGGGAAAATTGTCATAACTCTCCCTCTGAGCATCAGATTGGAATTCTGTAAGAATTGGCCAAGAGTACACAGAATGTAGTGTGATTTGTATCAATTTCAGAGCCGGAGAAGGAAACAGTGACATGTGGCACATTGTACAAGTTCTCTCTACAAAACCAGTCCATAATTAGGTCATTGTGGGAGATTGGGCATAACTTTGACTTGAAGAATCCAAATGAGGTCTCACTTATGGCATTGGAAATAAGATTCATAGGGATACTAAAGTACTGGAGATAGAATCTTAGGGATATGAAATTAGAGAGATACATCAGTTTCAATATCTAGCTCCTAAAAATTAAGAAAAAGGTGTGTATTTTGTCTTTAAATTGCATAAGTATCATTTGAAAAATTAGTTTGAAGTGATTCTAAGGGCATATTGAAGCATATATATTAGTATTGGGTTCTAAAAGTCATCCTAAAAATAATTCAGAACCCATTAAACCCTCGGAAGGCTCTACTATGACTCATGAAGAGGAAGAAGTGCAACATGATATATCAAAATTACAAGACCAAGTGCAAAAAAATTCGCTCTCACAAAAAGTAACAAAAAATGAAATGGATGGTTTGAAGAAAGACATGGAAGCTAAGATGGATGGTTTGAAGAAAGGCGTGGAAGCTAAGATGAATGGTTTGAATGATGGCATGGAAGCTAAGATGGATGGCGTGGAAGCTAAGATGGATGGTTTGAATGATGGCATGGAAGCTAAGATGGATGGCGTGGAAGCTAAGATGGATGGTTTGAAGAAAGGCATGCAAGCTAAGATGGATGGTTTGAAGAATGGTATGGAAGCTAATATGGATGGCGTGGAAGCTAATATATAAAGAAACATGGAATATTTGAAGAAATACATAGAAGGTTTGAAGGAAGGGTTGGCAAAGTTGCTACAAGAAAAGCTTCCTAATGGTGAAAAGGTAGTAGAGGAAACTTACAATGAGAACCAAAAAAATGTTAATCATGATTTCGTAGACTCTAATGTTGGATTAAAGGCCCACCATATTCCAAAGATAGATATGAGGAAGCTTGATGGCAAGGATCCCGTAAGATGGATACTACAAATGGAGAAATATTTCGATCTCACTAATGTGAAAAACGCACAAGAGGTACGCATTGCAACTTTATATTTAGAACAATATCAGTTTGTTTGGTATCGATGGCTTTGCTCCTGTAAAAAAATTGTCACTTGGTCAATTTTTACGGAGGAAATGATAGCACATTATGAGGATACAAAGAGAAACACCATTTTTAGCCAATTGATAAATCTCAAACAAAAGGGTTTACTGGTGGAGCACATTGAGGACTTCCAAAAATTGAATATAAGAGTAACTAATATTCCACAGGCACACAGGTTTGATGTCTTCATAGAGACTTTAAAGGATAACATCCAACATGAGGTTCGCGTTTGGGAACTTGATTCATTGGAGAAGGCATTAAAGTTGACAAGAAAAATTGAATGTAAAATTATGGAAACAAGGAAGCCTGCCACTCACATCTATAAAGATGGAAGTGTTGCTACTCCTAGACTTCCACAACCTACAAGGTTGACACCACAAAAATTGGAAGAGAAAAGAGAGAAAGGGCTTTGCTACAGTTGTGATAGAAAATACATTAAAGCTCATAAGTGTGCTAAGAAGAAATTATTTTACATAGATTGTGAAGAGGAGCAAGAAAATGAACAAGAAACTTCAAAACAAGAGGATATACACGAGGAACCAACCCTAGAAGAAGAATAAATGAGTCCGACCATATCGTGTAATGCATTGGTAGGAATTACCTCTCCTCAAACAATCAAAATAGAAGGGCATATCAAGAAGAAAAGCGTTATAGTGCTTATTGATTCGGGTATTACCCATAATTTTATTCATTGTAAGGTATCTAAGGAATTGAATTGCTTCCTATACCTAGTGCCATAGTGTCAAGTGATGGTGGCAAATGGAGGAACTATAAATTACTCTGGATAGTGCCATAATATCAAGCTAGCCATGGGGGAATATGTATTGAATAGTCCAATGCTTTCCATTCCAATGGGTGGTGTTGATGTTGTACTAGGAGTAAAATGGCTAAAATCTTTGGGGATGGTGGCTTTTAATGTTCAAGAACTTTTCTCGGATTTCTTTTCGGAAGGAAAGGAAGTTGAAATAAAGGGTATCACAAGGAAGCCAAGAAAGATAACAAGCTCTAATTTCATGACAAATATTCTAAAGAAATAACAACGAGGCGTCATTGAATAATTATGCTCACTAGAAGTTCCAACATCAAAATCATCTATTTCTCCACATCTCCAAAAAGTCTTGGAAAATCATTCTAAGGTGTTTGAAACTCCCAAATGACTCCCACCTATTCGCGATCATGATCATGTTATTCATTTGATTCCATGAAGTGTTCCTCCAAACATTAGGCCTTACAGATATCCTTATGTCCAAAAGAGTGAAATTGAATGTATGATTGCAGAAATGCTAGAGGCTGGTATAATTCAACCTAGTCAAAGTTATTTGTCTGCTCTATTAGTATTGGTGCACAAGAAGGATGGTTCATGGCACATGTGTTTGGATTATAGGGAGCTCAATAAGATCACTATTTAAGATAAATTTCCCATTCATGTGATTGATGGATTATTGGATGAATTACATGGAGACATTTATTTCACCAAGTTGGATCTTCATTCAGGATATCATCAAATTAGAATGAAGACTAAAGACATTGTGAAAACAACATTTCTAACTCATGAGGGTCATTACGAATTTTCGGTCATGCCTTTTGGCCTTACAAATGCACCTTCTACATTTCAAGGGTTGATGAATTCCATTTTCAAACCCTTCCTTACAAAATTTTTGTTAGTATTTTTTGGTGATATACTAATCTATAGCAGGTCTTGGAAGGATCATGTTCAACATGTTGACAGGGTGCTCAAACTATTGTAGGAGAAAAAATTATATGCAAAAACCTTCAAATGTTTCTTTGGAGTACAAGAGGTGGAATATATAGGTCATATTTTATCTTAGGAGGGTGTTAAGGTAGACCCTAACAAAACTAAAGCCATTAAGGAATGGAAAGTCCCCACAACCATAAAGCAGTTTCGATGATTTCTCAGGTTAACAGGGTATTATCGAAAATTTGTTAAGAATTATGGGAGAATAACATCACTATAAAAACATTATTGAACAAATATGCATTTTCATGGAATCCTGAAGAAACTAAGGCCTTTTAACATCTTAAAGAGGCAATGTGCCAAGCACCAGTCTTAGCTACACCAGAATTTACAAAAACCTTTATTATGGAATGTAATGCCTCAGGAAATAGAATTGGTGTTGTTTTAATGCAAGGAAGACCCATTTATTTTGAAATATACCCAATCAAAGGAAAGTATTTACAAATATCTATTTGTGAGAAGGAAATGTTGACAATACTACATGCACTAAAGAAATGGAAACCTTACCTAATGGGAAGAAAATTCAAGGTAGAAATTGATCATGATAGTCTTAAATACTTTTTGGAACAAAGACTATCTTCAGAACAGAAACAAAAATGGGTCACAAAGATGTTTGGTTATGACCTTGAAATCATCTACAAAAATGGGAAGCTAAATGTTCTTGTAGATGCACTCTCAAGAAAGGATGAGGATGTGGAAGCATTTCTTTGTGCCATTTCTATTATCCAACCAGATTGGATAACTGAAGCAAGGGAGGAAAGGAAGAATGACGAAGAAGTATGGAAACTCATTCAAAATTTGGAGTAAGAACCCAATACATATGATACATTTATTTGGAAAAATGATTACTTATGGTACAAATTTCACTTACCTCTTTGTAATATTTCCCAAATAAAACTAAAGATTCTTTTGGAATTGTACACCTCTCCCTTAGGAGGACACTCGGGATTTTCAAAAACTTACCACAAGGTGAAGAGAGAATTTTTTTTGGGATGGCCTTAAATCTGATATTCAGAATTTTGTGGCTGAATGTTTGGTTTTCCAGTAAAATAAAGTTGATACAATTAAGACCTCGGGTCTGCTATTGCCTTTATCCATTCCAAATCAACGTTGGGAGGAGGTTTCAATGGATTTTATCACAAATTTACCTAATTCCAAAGGAAAGAGTGTCATAATGGTGGTAGTTGATAGGCTTACCAAGTATGCACACTTTTGTGCATTATCTCATCAATTTAAAGTGATTACAGTTGCTATTGCATTTATCGAAACAATTCAAAATCTACATCCAACCCAAATATTATTGTAAGCGATAGAGATCCCATTTTGACTGGAAATTTTTGGATGGAATTATTTTCTTGTTTGGGTACTCAACTAGCTCATAGCTCACCTTAGCATCCTCAATTTGAGTAGAAAGCATGTTGATTTTTAGAACTTAGTCATAATTTAAATTTATCAATTTCATTAGGAACATAAGAATAAAAACATGCTCAGAAGTAATCTCTACAAATCCAATCATCACATCAATAAACTAAATGAATAAAAGAGACTTATAGCATATATTGTGCACTTGCACTTCACAAGTGTACCAACTCCGGTCGATAATTTATGTAATCAATTTAAGAAATTTAAATTGACCAAACATTTTGGTGCCATTGTCGAGGAAGTGTAAATAGGAGCCTTTTTCTTAAATAAAAAAAATAAAAAAAAACTTCAATCACCTACCACCCCCGCTATATCATGTGGTGCAGTAAGAGCCACACATCCACATCATGAATTCTTATATTTGCAGGTAGAAGAAGAGGTGAAAAATGAGGTTGAAGGAATGGATGGAGATGATGACAATGAGGAATATCATTCCCATTCAACAAACTAATGTCAATGTTCAAATGAAGAACACCCCTCCATTCTTACTTCCTAACTTCAAATGTATGAGATCAGAAGACCCACAAACCTTTCTTTTTAAATTTGAAATAATTTTTAGATCTTATGGTTATTCATTATGTTGGAAATGTTGTCATTGATGGAAAATAAGGCAGCAAATGTAGAGACAGGCAGAGGTCGAGCAATAGAGGCAGAGACAGGCACAGCGAAAGCAGAGGTCGATAATATTGATGGAGAGCATTATAAAATTCCAAGAATTGTAACCCAAGATGGAGGATACATAGACACAATTCCGAGAATCTTAACCCAAGCAGCAAAGTACACACACACACACACACACACATATATATATATGCAGCACTTTATATAAGTATAGTGCCTTTTTTTTTTTTTTTAAACAAAGAGCAAAGCATATATATATGTGCAGTGCACTATATACGAAGTACCATAAGGTGGGACCCCTCTACAAAAAATTCTGAGAATCATTACCCCAGCCGGAAGGTACACTAAAGCTGAAGCGGAAAACCTATATATATATATATATACGCGCAGTGCATTACATACACAAGGGTCCAAAGCATATATATATATATATATATATATATATATATATATATATATATACATATACGTTATATGTTGTGCTTCATATTCAAAGGAACGAATCATAATATATACATATATGAAAGGCGCCCTATTGTTTAGCCTTAATACAAACAAAGTCTTATATGGTAGGACCCTCATCAATCGCATCGGAAAAAGGTTGGCAGCAGATCAGATGAACAGAAAGTTGTGATTCTGATTGAAGCCCGGACCCGATGGGCATATAAACTGTGATCAATATAATTTTGAATTCCGGCCTAATCGCATCGGAGCATCGGAGTATAAGAATATCGGAACATGCAAATACATGTTTCGATTGCGATTGAAGTTCCAGATCGGATATGGTTTAAACAACGACTTTATATGTTTGAGTTCCGGTCTAATCGCATCGACACAGTTAAATGAATAGTGGTCAATCGCATCAGAGTAAAAGCAAGACATCGAAACTTGCAATTAAAAGTTGCGATTGCGATTAATCGCAATCAGAGTAATCGCATCGCATCGGATCAGAGTAATCGCAATCGAAGCAGGACGTCGAAACAAGCCAACATAGTGGAACAGGTTAATAAAGCTTGTGATTGTGATCAATCGCAATCGCAAAATTCTGGAGAAGGCTCATCGCATCGGAGCATAAGAAAATTTCGGATGGTGGGCCCGAAAGGGAATTTTATGTATTAAAGGGTCTTATACAATGAAATTTGGCGACTAAGACAAAGGAAAGAGTTAAATACAAAGGTTTATTAACAGGGAGTATATGCATATGGTAATATTTATATTGTGAATAAGCCGAACCTCGCATGAAAAGGATTGTGTATTGGCATATATTCAAATTGAATGGGTCAGAATGATACATTGGCTTATTAATATGATATAACCCTAGGATTTTCATAAAGAGGTTAAGCCACATAAATCTTCTACTTATAAAGTTATATGAGTACGTTGACAGATAAGAAATTATAGGTGGGTGCATCCACTTTCAGGCATAGTGGAGATTGCTGCCTTATGATCATTAGAGAGTTTTAATTTATATCTCAAATTTGAAATTTTAAGGAAGCCAGATATATCATTGAATTTTCCAAACTATGATTTTATTTTGGGTATTTAATTAAATTTCCAGCACAAAAAATGGAATGTTGAACTGCCCAGATTTTGGAAATAACTTGGATCAAATTTTGGAAAGGAATTTATTTTATATGCACAGGACCTTGAGAGTTATTGGGAAATAAACTAGTAAAACTGTTATATATTCAACAGATTCAAAATTGCAGTGAACAGGTGTTGACAAGAATATGCACAGGAATGAATTTGACAGGTGAACTAGCAACGGAAACTGGAAAATATGCAGAAGACAGCGAGTAGAAGAAGGCAGAACAGTTACCTGACAGCTGCAGAAAAGACAAAGTCAGCAAAGCCAAAAGCCAAAAATGGGCTGAGTAAAATTTGTCTTGATGTAACTAAAAATTATGAAAGTAAATGTTGTAATTTATTTTTATTGTTTGTGATGCATTGGCAAGTCTCCGAAAGAGAACAAAATTCCCACTGTAATATTAAAGTTAGTACCTACAGTTATATTTTTCTGAGTGAGCTGAAAAGAAATGAGAAGGTAGAAAATCAAGAGGTATGACTATCCATTTCGAATTCCTAGAGGAAAACAAACAGTCATCAGGAAATATCTATAAGTAATATCACCTTATTATGCATACTAGAGAGAGAGAGAGAGAGAAAATATAGAGAATGCAGAGTATAGAAGATTGAGGCAGAGAAGATAAGGAAGAGAAGAGAATAAAGAGGTGCTACAGAACAGAGCTGATATCTGAGGTAAATCAGCAAACATTCCGTTTGATAAATTGAGGAAGTTGGAGCTCCCCTATCAAGTTGAAGCTTGATAGATGTCAGTTGTAGCTGACTGAGGTTGGAGCCTCCTGTAGGTTGGTGCCTGCAGAAAATTGAAGGGAGTTGGAGCTTCCTTGCAAGTTGTAGCTTGCAGAATTGAGGTTGGTGCCTCCTATAGGTCGGTGCCTGCAGAAAAACAGTGGTGAGAGGGAGTTGGAGCTTGCCTTTGCATCACAACAATAATAAGATGTGGTTTTCTCCCTTTATGGGTTTCCACTTATATTTGTTGTCTCTATCTATGTTGCCTGTGTGCTGAGATGATTTATCAAATCTGCTTAATGTTTGTTGCTCTCATAATAAGTTTAATATCACATTAATTTAATACTTGCTGCAACATATTAAGACTGTTCATATACTAAGGTTGATTATAAAAGTAAGCTATAAATAAGCTGATGAAAAGTTGAAAAATGCTCATGTATGTATTGAACTGATTCACCCCCCCCTCTCAGTTCAACTAAAATTCAACAATTGGTATCAAAGCAGGTTCCTTTGTACCAGTTTAACAATTGAAAGGAGATTCTAGGTTCTCAGGATGGCTAGTAAAGAAGGATGCTCAACCAATAAAGCCCCTTTCTTTACAGGTGCAAATTATGCCTTCTGGAAAATCAGGATGAGGACATACATAATGTCTCTAGGAATAGAAGTTTGGGGTGTTGTGGAATTAGGATATGCCCCAAAGTCAACTGACTCAGAGAAAGAATCCAAACAAGATTTTGTAGCTAATGCAAAAGCCATGAATGCTATCTTGAATGGATTGTGTGAAGCAAAGTTTATCAAAGTAATGCACAAATACACTGCCAAAGAGATGTGGGATACTATGGAGAACATCCATGAAGGAGACAAGAAAGTAAAAACTGCCAAAATTCAAGTCTATAAAGCCCAGTTTGAGAATTTAAAAATTAATGATGATGAAGACATTGACATTTTCTTCCTAAAAGTTGCAGAAATTGTTAACAATATGAAAGCTCTTGGAGAAACCATGCCAGAAAGTATAATTGTGCAAAATATTCTAAGATCTCTTCCATCCAGGTTTAATCCCAAGGTGTCTACAATAGAAGAAACAACTAATTGGGAGACCTTGACCATGAACCAGCTACTTGGAAATCTAATAGCATATGAGATGAGGCTCCCACAGAAGAAGCCAAGTACGAGGGAGGCAGCCTTTAAAACAGAAAAGAAGAAAGAAGAAGAGGGAGACATATGCTCTTGCTCGGATGAAGAAGAGGAAAAATTTGTCAAGAAATTGGATAGAGGCTCAAGTAAATACAAAGGTAAACTCCCTTTCAAATGCTTTAACTGTGGAAGAGTTGGACACTATGCTGCTAAGTGTCCTCACAAGAATGTAAGGAATCAGGCTCAAGAGTCAGAGAAAAATACATCAAAAAATTGGCAGAAAGGAAAGAAGTTCAACATAAAATCCTTCTATGCTCAACAAGACAACATTACATTTGAAGATCCAGATGAACTCTCAAGTGAAGATGGAACCTCTGAATTTTTATTGATGGCCATAGAAGAACTTGAAGGTCTTCTGCTAGAAGATGAAGAAGAAGAAGGTGAAGTCGACCTTGAGGGGGAGCTAAGAAGTGCTCTGGAAGAGATTGATAGACTCAAGCTGAAATGCAAAAAACAAAAGGACATTCTCCTCAAGTATGTACGAGAAGAACAAAATTCATAAGTCCTTATGTAGCTAAAGATAGAGCTTGAAGAAGCCAAGAAGATAGAGGACATGTTACTTAAGCAAATCAAGGAGAAAACTCAAGAACAAGAGAAGTTGGAAGAAGAAGTAGTATGTCTCAGGAAGAAATTAGAAAATGCTCAAAGGAAAGTGGCTATAAATTCTTCTCAAACAACAAGCTCTAGTAAGTTGAATGAAATTCTGGTTGCTCAAAGATCTCCTATGATAAAAACGGGAATAGGCTATGAAGGAGAATCAAGTAAAAGAAAAGAAAAGGAAAACAGAGAGATTATTTTTGTAAAAGCAAATAAGGATGATGAAGCAGCTCAAATAATTCCTACAAAAGAAGAAACTTGTAAGGAGGGAGACATAACCCAAAAAAATCCTCTAATAAAAAAGAATGAAAGAAATACTCAAACAACAGAAAAAGATTCATATACCCCTGAGTATGTCAAATTTGGAAGCCATCAAAGGAGATTCTTCCCTCCTATGAAAAATGCCACCTGTTATGTCTGCCACAAGCTGGGACACATTGCTGCATACTGTCATGCAAGGAGGAGTGGTTCAAACTAGCAAATTATGCAAACAGTGAAGAGACTGTCTCAAGAAAACAAATGGAGAAGACAACCTTACATCAGTTATGCAAATAATTTCCATGGTTACTGTTTTTATTGTAAGGAATTTGGCCATAAAATTATTGAATGTAGAAAGTATGGACAAAGATTGATGTTCAACACCTCAAGGAGGTTTATGAATCAAAGAAATTTTGTTCATACTCACAATTCTGCAAAAATTATGATCAAATGCTGTGTATGCAATCAAGTTGGAAATATGCCTTCCAAATGTCCTCTGAAAGGATGTGATTCATCATCTCACAAAAGATACCAGAAAAAAGGATGCTTCCAGTGGAAAAAGAAGGTGAATAAGTGTGACCTGGCTCTAACTGCTCAAGATCTGAATAGCCAATGGTATATGGACAATGGCTGCTCAAAAAATATGACTGGAGACGGAAGAAAATTTATAACTATTGATGAAAAGAAAACTGGTAATGTTACTTTTGGCAATGATAAATCAGGAAAAATCAAGGGAAAGGGCTCAGTTAGCTTAGATAATGGCAGAGGTAAGGCCCAAGATGTACTATTTGTAGATGGGATGAAAGAAAATTTGCTGAGTGTCAGTCAAATGTGTGATAAAGGCTGCGAAGTTCTTTTCAGAGCACAAGACTGTGAAGTTAGATAAAGCACCAAAGTTAAGACTCTGCTCAAAGGTGTTCGAACAGAGAGCAATGTTTACATCATGAAAGAGGAAGATGAAGCATGTCATCTTAGCAAACTTGAGGAGTCATGGTTATGGCATAGAGATTGGGACATCTCAGCTTCGATTATATCATCAGACTGAGCAAGAAGAAAGCAGTTAGAGACATGCCAGAAATAAAAAGGCCTTCTAATACCATATGCAAATCTTGTCAATTGGGTAAACAAACCCGCACATCCTTTAAGGCCAAAAATGAGTTATCAACAAGAAGACCACTCCAGCTTGTGCACATGAATCTGTGTGGACCTACAAGAACTAAAACACCAAGTGGAGAATCCTACTTCATGCTGATAATAGATGATTTCTCCAAAATGACATGGGTTGCTTTTCTCAAGAATAAATCAGAAGCTCTAGACAAATTCAAAATATTCAAAGCATTAGCAGAAAATCAGACAGGATACAAGCTAAAATGCATCAGATCGGACATAGGAGGTGAATTCACAGATTATGACTTTGCAGATCTATGCAATGAATATGGCATAAAACAACAATTTACTATTGCAGGGCGATCTCAGCAGAATGGAGTAGCAGAGAGACAAAACAGATATGTACAGCAAATTTCCAGAGCCATGATGCAAGAGAGTAATATTCCTCAAACCTTCTGGGCAGAAGCTGTACACACAGCCGTGTATATCCTTAACAAAGCTCACTTAAGGCCAAGCATTGACAAGACTCCCTATGAACTATGGCATGGGAAAACAACTTCAATCAAACATTTTAGAATCTTTGGAAGCAAGTGTTACATAAAGAATAATGATGAAAATCTTGGGAAATTCGATGCAAGAGCAAATGAAGGGATTTTTCTAGGATATGCTTCCAAAAGTAAAGGGTACAGGTGTTACAACAAGACTCTTCGAAAAATAGTAGAAAGCATTGACATGAGATTTGATGAAGAACTTCCAAACAATACAATAGATACAGACTGCAGCAGCCCATTAGACAACCATGAAGAAGAAGATAAAGATGATGATGAAACAAGAAATACAACAGAAGATGCTGAACTGAGCTCTAAAACCCCTTCTAGATACACTCAGAAGAACCATCCCAAAGATCAGATCATAGGAGACAAGAGAAAAGGGGTCCATACAAGAAGGCAGCTCACTGAATAGACAGAAGAGGTATACATAGCCATGTTATCACAAATAGAGCCAAAGAAGTTTGAAGAAGCCAACAAGGATAAGTATTGGGTGAATGTTATGAATGAAGAATTGGACCAAATTGAGAAGAAAAATACCTGGGAACTAGTTCCTAGAACCACTAAGAAAAATGTCATAGGCTTAAAATGGGTATTCAAAAATAAAACGAATGAGGAAGGATAGGTAATCAGGAATAAAGCCAGACTTGTCTGCAAAGGATATTCACAAATTGAAGGACTTGATTACGATGAAACATTTGCCCCTGTAGCCAGAATGGAAGCCATCAGAATGTTTCTAGCCTTTGCATGCTACCAAGACTTCAAAGTATATCAAATGGATGTGAAATCTGCTTTTCTGAATGGAGATCTAGAAGAAGAAGTCTACATGAAACAACCATAAGGTTTCTCTTTAACAGACAAAGAAAACTATGTGTGAAGACTGAAGAAGGCTCTTTATGGACTGAAACAGGCTCCTCGTGCTTGGTACTCAAGACTAGATAAGTATTTTCAAAAACAAGGCTTTAAGAGAGGTGGAGTAGATAGCAATCTATACATAAAAACCCATGAAAATGAACTCCTGATTGTTGTAGTATATGTTGATGACATTATGTTTGGAAGCAACAGAAATGAACTAGCAAAAGGGTTTGATGAGGAGATGAAATCAGAGTTTGAGATTTCCATGATTGGAGAACTCAGTTTCTACTTAGGACTTCAAATTCAGCAAAAGAACACATGCACATTCATCTCATAGGAAAAATACTTAAAAGAAATGTTGAAAAAGTTCAAAATGGAGGACTGCAAACCTGTTTCAACTCCCATGATCATGGGATGAAAGCTGTGTGCTGATGATGGATCTGCTGATATAGATCAAAAACTCTACAGATCCATGATAGGAAGTCTGCTGTAACTGACAGCATGAAGACCAGACATCATGCTAGCAGTAGGACTAGTGGCTAGATATCAAGCAGCACCTAAACAAAACCACCTTCTGGCAGTCAAAAGAATATTTAGATATCTACAAGGAACATCATAGTAAGGACTTTGGTATCCTAAAGGAAAAAGCTTCACTTTGACAACATACACAGATGAAGATTGGGCCAGCTGTGTGGATGACAGGAAAAGCACAAGTGGAGGTGCATTCTATTTAGGAGAAATTTTGGTGGCATGGTTAAGCAAGAAACAAACATCTATCTCTCTGTCTACAATAGAAGCAGAATATATAGCAGTAGCATCATGTTGTACACAAGTCATGTGGATGAAGCAAACCCTCCAAGACATGAAGGTAAGCATTGATGAACCTATCTCAATCAAATGTGATAATAAAAGTGCTATAAGTATATCTAAAAATCCTGTGCTTCACTCAAAAACCAAACATATCCCAATCAAGTATCATTTTCTCCGAGAACAAGTGGCTCAGAAGATAGTGAAACTGGAGTATGTACCAAAAAAAGAACAAACAATAGATATATTTACCAAACCTCTTGCTAGAGAACCATTTGAATATTTGAGAGATAGACTAGGGGTAGTATCTGTAGATGCTACTCTCTGATATGAAGAGAAAGCACAATTTCAGGGGGAGAACAGCAACGAAAATGTCATTCCAGGGGGAGATCATCCAGCAAATGAAGTATGAAATAGGTCCTCAGGATCAAATGATTAAAAGAAAAAATCTACACTAAGAGAAGTGCAACCTCTTGCCATTGATGTCAAAGGGGGAGGAAGAGCAGGCAACAGGAGAAAGGACCCTAAAAGGCAAACATAGAAAGTATATTGCCATCAATGCCAAAGGGGGAGACTGTTGGAAATGTTGTCATTAATGGCAAAGAAGGCAGCAGATGCAGAGACAGGCAGAGGTCAAGTAGTAGAGGCAGAGACAGGTACAGCGAAGGCAGAGGTTGATAATATTGACGGAGAGCATTATAAAATTCCGAGAATTGTAACCCAAGCTGGAGGATACATAGACGCAATTCCGTGAATCTTAACCCAAGCAGAAAAGTACACATACATAAATATATATATATATATATATATATATATATATGCAACACTTTATATAAGTATAGTGCCTTTTTTTTTTTTTTAAACAAAGAGCAAAGCATATATATATATGCACAGTGTAGTATATACGAAGTACCATAAGGTGGGACCCCTCTACAAAAAATTCTGCGAATCATTACCCCAGCCGGAAGGTACACTAAAGCTGAAGCAGAAAACCTATATATATACGCGCAGTGCATTACATACACAAGGGTCCAAAGCATATATATATATATATATATATATATACATATACGTTATATGTTGTGCTTCATATTCAAAGGAACGAATCATGCTATATACATATATGAAAGGCACCCTATTGTTCGGCCTTAATACAAACAAAGTCTTATACGGTGGGACCCTCATCAATCGCATCGGAAATAGGTTGGCAGAAGATCAGATGAACAGAAAGTTGCGATTGCGATTCAAGCCCGGACCTGATGGGCGTATAAACTGTGATCAATATGAGTTTGAATTCCAGCCTAATCGCATCGGAGCATCGGAGTATAAGAATATCGGAACATGAAAATACATGTTGCGCTTGCGATTGAAGTTCCGGACCCGATATGGTTTAAACAACGACTTTATATGTTTGAGTTCTGGTCTAATCGCATCAGCACAGTTAAATGAACAGTGGTCAATCGCATCGGAGTAAAAGAAGGACATCAGAAGTTGCAATTAAAAGTTGCGATTGCGATTAATCGCAATCGGAGTAATCGCATCGCATCGGATCAGAGTAATCGCAATCAGAGCAGGACGTCGAAACAAGCCAACATAGCGAAACAGGTTAATAAAGCTTGTGATTGCGATCAATCGCAATCGCAAAATTCTGGAGAAGGCTCATTGCATCAGAGCATAAGAAAATTTTGGATGGTGGGCCCGAAAGGGCATTTTATGTATTAAAGGGTCTTATGCAATGAAATCTAGCGACTAAGACAAAGGAAAGAGTTAAATTCAAAGGTTTATTAACAGGGAGTATATGCATATGGTAATATTTATATTGTGAATAAGCCGAACCTCGCATGAAAAGGATTTTGTATTGGCGTAGATTCAAATTGAATGGATCGGAATGATACGTTGGCTTATTAATATGTTATAACATTGGGATTTTCATAAAGAGGTTAAGCCACATAAATCTTCCGCTTATAAAGTTATATGAGTACGTTGACAGATAAGAAATTATAGGCGGGTGCATCCACTTTCAGGCATAGTGGAGGTTGCTGCCTTATGACCATTAGAGAGTTTTAATTTATATCTCATATTTGAAATTTTAAGGAAGCCAGATAGATCATTGAATTTTCCAGACTATGATTTTATTTGGGGTATTTAATTAAATTGCCAACACAGAAAATGGAATGTTGAACTGCCGAGATTTTGGAAATAACTTGGATCAAATTTTGGAAAGGCATTTATTTTATATGCATAGGACCTTGAGAGTTATTGGGAACTAAACTGGTAAAATTGTTATATATTCAGCAGATTCAAAATTGAAGTGAACAGGTGTTGACAAGAATATGCA
This sequence comes from Pinus albicaulis, assembly GCA_034641835.2. Classification (NCBI taxonomy): domain Eukaryota; kingdom Viridiplantae; phylum Streptophyta; class Pinopsida; order Pinales; family Pinaceae; genus Pinus; species Pinus albicaulis. The sequence goes on from CM076569.1 coordinate 924,706,824, forward strand.
CAGGAATGAATTTGACAGGTGAACTCGCAACGAAAGCTGGTGAAGCCCGGACCCGATGGGCGTATAAACTGTGATCAATATGAGTTTTAATTCCAGCCTAATCGCATCGGAGCATCGGAGTATAAGAATATCGGAACATGCAAATATATGTTGTGATTGCGATTAAAGTTTCGGACCTGATATGGTTTAAACAACGACTTTATATGTTTGAGTTCCAGTCTAATCACATCGACACAGTTAAATGAATAGTGGTCAATCCCATCGGAGTAAAAGCAGGACATCGAAACTTGCAATTAAAATTTGCGATTGTGATTAATCGCAATCGGAGTAATCGCAATCGAAGCAGGACGTCAGAACAAGCCAACATAGTGGAATAGGTTAATAAAGCTTGCGATCGCGATCAATCACAATCGGAAAATTATGAAGAAGGCTCATCGCATCGGAGCATAAGAAAATTTTGGATGGTGGGCTCGAAAGGGCATTTTATGTATTAAAGGGTCTTATACAATGAAATCTGGAGACTAAGACAAAGGAAAGAGTTAAATGCAAAGGTTTATTAACAGGGAGTATATGCATATGGTAATATTTATATTGTGAATAAGCCGAACCTCGCATGAAAAGGATTGTGTATTGGCGTATATTCAAATTGAATGGGTCGGAATGATACATTGGCTTATTAATATGTTATAACCCTGGGATTTTCATAAAGAGGTTAAGCCACATAAATCTTCCGCTTATAAAGTTATATGAGTACGTTGATAGATAAGAAATTATAGGCGGGTGTGTCCACTTTCAGGCATAGTGGAGATTGATGCCTTATGACCATTAGAGAGTTTTAATTTATATCTCAGATTTGAAATTTTAAGGAAGCTAGATATATCATTGAATTTTACAGACTATGATTTTATTTGGGGTATTTAATTAAATTGCCAGCACAGAAAATGGAATGTTGAACTACCCAGATTTTGGAAATAACTTGGATCAAATTTTGGAAAGGAATTTATTTTATATGCACAGGACCTTGAGAGTTATTGGGAAATAAATTGGTAAAACTGTTATATATTCAACAGATTCAAAATTGCAGTGAACAGGTGTTGATAAGAATATGCACATGAATGAATTTGACAGGTGAACTAGCAACGAAAACTGGAAAATATGCAGAAGACAGTGAGCAGAAGAAGGCAGAACAGTTACCTGACAGCTGCAGAAAATACAAAGTCAGCAAAGCCAAAAGCCAAAAATGGGCTGAGTAAAATTTGTCTTGATGTAACTAAAAATTATGAAAGTAAACGTTGTAATTGATTTTTATTGTTTATGATGCATTGGCAAGTCTCCAGAAGAGAACAAAATTCCCACTGTAATATTAAAGTTAGTACCTACAGTTATATTTTTATGAGTGAGCTAAAAAGAAATGAGAAGGTAGAAAATGAAGAGGTATGACTATCCATTTCGAATTCCTAGAGGAAAGCAAACAGTCATCAGGAAATCTCTATAAGTAATATCACCTTGATATGCATAGTGAGGTTAGAGAGAAAAGATAGAGAATGCAGAGTATAGAATATTGAGGCAGAGAAGATAAGGAAGAGAAGAGCATAAAGAGATGCTACAGAACAGAGCTGATATTTGAGGTAAATCAACAAACATTCTGTTTGATAAATTGAGGACGTTGGAGCTTCCCTATCAAGTTGAAGCTTGATAGCTATCAGTTGTAGCTGATTGAGGTTGGAGCCTCTTGTAGGTTGGTGCCTACTGAAAATTGAAGGGAGTTGGAGCTTCCTTGCAAGTTGTAGCTTGCAGAATTGAGGTTGGTGCCTCCTGTAGGTCAGTGCCTGCAGAAAAACAGTGGTGAGAAGGATTTGGAGCTTGCCTTTGCATCACAACAATAATAAGATGTGGTTTTCTCCCTTTATGGGTTTCCACTTATATCTGCTGTCTCTATCTGTATTGTCTATGTGCTGAGATGATTTACCAAATCTGCTTAATGTTTGCTTCTCTCATAATAAGTTTGATGTCACATTAATTTAGTACATGCTGCAACTTATTAAGACTGTTCATATACTAAGGTTGGTTATAAAAGTAAGCTGTAAATAAGCTGATGTAAAATTAAAAAAAAAAGGCTCATGTATGTGTTAAACTGATTCATCCCCCCCTCTCAGTTTAACTAAGAATTCAACAATTGGTATCAGAGCAGGTTCCTTTGTACCAGTTTAACAACTGAAAGGAGATTCTAGGTTCTCAGGATGGCTAGTAAAGAAGGATGCTCAACCAATAAAGCCCCTTTCTTTACAGGCGCAAATTATGCCTTCTGGAAAATCAAGATGAGGACATACATAATGTCTCTAGGAATAGAAATTTGGGGTGCTGTGGAATTAGGATATGCCCCAAAGGCAGCTGAATCAGAAAAGGAAACCAAACAAGATTTTGTAGCTAATGCAAAAGCCATGAATGCCATCTTAAATGGATTGTGTGAAGTAGAATTTATCAAAGTAATGCACAAAGACACTGCCAAAGAGATGTGGGATACTCTAGAGAACATCCATGAGGGAGATAAAAAGGTAAAGACTACCAAACTTCAAGTATATAGAGCCTAGTTTGAAAATTTAAAAATGAATGATGATGAAGATGTTGGCAGCTTCTTCTTAAAAGTTGCAGAAATTTTAAACAATATGAAAGCTCTTGGAGAGAACATACCAGAAGGTATAATTTTGCAAAATATTCTTAGATCTCTTCCATCCAAGTTTAATCCCAAGGTGTCTGCAATAGAAGAAACAACTGATTGGGAGACCTTGACCATGAACCAACTACTTGGAAATCTTACAGCATATGAGATGAGGCTTCCACAGAAGAAGCCAAGTACAAGGGAAGCAGCCTTTAAAACAGAAAAGAAGAAAGAAGAAGAGGAAGACATATGTTCTTGCTCGGATGAAGAAGAAGCAAAATTCGTCAAGAAACTGGATAGAGGCTCAGGTAAATACAAAGGTAAAATTCCTTTCAAATGCTTCAAATGTGGAAGAGTTGGACACTATGCAGCCAAGTGTCCTCACAAGAAAGTAAGGAATCATGCCTAAGAGTCAGAGAAATATACATTAAAGAACTGGCAGAAAGGAAAGAAGTTCAACAGAAAATCCTTCTATGCTCAACAAGACAACAGTACATTTGAAGACTCAGATGAACCCTCAAGTGAAGAAGGAACCTCTGAATTTTTATTGATGGCCATTGAAGAACTTGAAGGACTCCTGCTAGAAGATGAAGAAGAAGAAGGTGAAGTCGACCTTGAGGGAGAGCTAAGAAGTGCTCTAAAGGAGATTGACAGACTCAAACTGAAGTGCAGAAAACAAAAGGACATTCTCCTCAAGTATGTACGAGAAGAACATAATTCAGAAGTCCTTATGTAGCTAAAGATAGAGCTTGAAGAAGCCAAGAAGATAGAGGACATGTTACTTAAGCAAATCAAGGAGAAAACTCAGGAACAAGAGAAGTTGGAAGAAGAAGTAGTATGTCTCAGGAAGAAATTAGAAAATGCTCAAAGGAAAGTGGCTGTAAATTCTTCTCAAACAACAAGCTCTAGTAAGTTGAATGAAATTCTGGTTGCTCAAAGATCTCCTATGATAAAAACTAGAATAGGCTATGAAGGAGAATCAAGTAAAAGAAAACAAAAGGAAAACAGAGAGATTATTTTTGTAAAAGCAAAGAAGGATGATGAAGCAGCTCAAATAATTCCTACAAAAGAAGAAACTTGTAAGGAGGGAGACAGAACCCAGAAAAATCCTCTAATAACAAAGAATGAAAGAAATTCTCAAACAACAGAAAAATATTCATATGCCCCTGAGTATGTCAAATTTGGATGCCATCAAAGAAGATTCTTCCCTCCTATGAAAAATGCCACTTGTTATATCTGCCACAAGCTGAGACACATTGCTGCATACTGTCATGCAAGGAGGAGTGGTTCAAACCAGCAAAAGATGCAAACAGTGAAGAGACTGTCTCAAGCAAACAAATGGAGAAGACAACCTTACATCAGGTATGCAAATAATTTCTATGGTTACTATTTTTATTGTAAGGAATTTGGCCATAAAATTATTGAATGTAGAAAGTATGGACAAAGATTGATGTTCAACACCTCAAGGAGGTTTATGAATCAAAGAAATTTTGTTCATACTCACAATTCTGCAAAAATTATGATCAAATGTTGTGTATGCAATCAAGTTGGACATGTGCCTTCCAAATGTCCTCTGAAAGGATGTGATTCATCATCTCACAAAAGATACCAAACAAAAGGATGCTTCTAGTGGAGAAAGAAGGTGAATAAGTGTGACCTGGCTCTAACTGCTCAAGATCTGAATAGCCAATGGTATCTCGACAGTGGCTACTCAAAACATATGACTGGAGATAGGAGAAAATTTATAAATTTTGATGAAAATAAAACTGGTAATGTTACTTTTGGCAATGATAAATCAGGAAAAATCAAGTGAAAGGGATCAGTCAACTTAGATGATGATAGAGGTAAGGCCCGGGATGTACTATTTGTAGATGGGATGAAAGAAAATTTGCTGAGTGTCAGTCAAATGTGTGATAAAGGCTGCGAAGTTCTTTTCAGAGCACAAGACTGTGAAGTCAGATCAAGCACCACAGGTAAGACTCTGCTCAAAGGTGTTCGAACAGAGAGCAATGTTTACATCGTGAAAGAGGAAGATGAAGAATGCCATCTTAGAAAACTTGAGGAGTCATAGTTATGGCATAGGAGATTGGGACATCTCAGCTTCGATCATATCATCAGACTGAGCAAGAAGAAACCGGTCAGAGACATGCCAGAAATAAAAAGGCCTTCTAATACCATATGCAAATCTTGTCAATTGGGTAAACAGACCCGCACATCCTTTAAGGCCAAAGATGAGTTATCAACAAGACGACCACTCCAGCTTGTGCACATGGATTTGTGTGGACCTGCAAGAACTAAAACACCAAGTGGAAAATCCTACTTCATGCTGATAATAGATGATTTCTCCAGAATGACATGGGTTGCATTTCTCATGAATAAATCGGAAGCTCTGGACAAATTCAAAATATTCAAAGCATTAGCAGAAAATCAGACAGGATGCAAGCTAAAATGCATCAGATCGGATGGAGGAGGTGAATTCACAGATTATGACTTTGCATATCTATGCAATGAATATGGCATAAAACAACAATTTACTATTGCAGGGACACCTCCGCAGAATGGAGTAGCAGAGAGACAAAACAGATCTGTACAGTAAATTGCCAGAGCCATGATGCAAGAGAATAATATTCCTCAAACCTTCTGGGCATAAGCTGTACACACAGCCGTGCATATCCTTAACAAAGCTCACTTAAGGCCAAGCAGTGACAAGACTCCCTATGAACTATGGCATGGGAAACCAACTTCAATCAAACATTTTAGAATCTTTGGAAGCAAGTTTTACATAAAGAATAATGATGAAAATCTTGGGAAATTCGATGCAAGAGAAAATGAAGGGATTTTTCTAGGATATGCTTCCAAAAGTAAAGGGTACAGGTGTTACAAAAAGACTCTTCGAAAAATAGTAGAAAGCATTGACGTGATATTTGATGAAGAACTTCCAAACAATACAATAGATACAGACTGCAGCAGTCCATCAGACAACCATGAAGAAGAAGATCAAGATGATGATGAAACACGCAATACAACAGAAGATTCTGAACTGAGCTCTAAAGCCCCTTCTAGATACACTCAGAAGAACCATCCTGAAGATCAGATCGTAGGAGACAAGAGAAAAGGGGTCCAGACAAGAAGGCAGCTCCTTGAACAGACAGAAGAGGTATACATAGCCATGTTATCACAAATAGAGCCAAAGAATTTTGAATAAGCCAGCAAGGATAAGTATTGGGTGAATGCTATGAATGAAGAATTGGACCAAATTGAGAAGAACAATACCTAGGAACTAGTTCCTAGACCCACTGAGAAAAATTTCATAGGCTCAAAATGAGTATTCGAAGGACTTGATTACGATGAAACATTTGCCCCTGTAGCCAGAATGGAAGCCATCAGAATGTTTCTAGCCTTTGCATGCTACCAAGACTTCAAAGTATATCAAATGGATGTGAAATCTGCTTTTCTGAATTGAGATATAGAAGAAGAAGTCTACATGGAACAACCATAAGGTTTCTCTTTAACAGACAAAGAAAACTATGTGTGCAGACTGAAGAAGGCTCTTTAAGGACTGAAACAGGCTCCTCGTGCTTGGTACTCAAGACTAGATAAGTATTTGCAAAAACAAGGCTTTCAGAGAGGTGGAGTAGGTAGCAATCTATACATAAAAACCCATGAAAATGAACTCCTGATTGTTGTAGTATATGTTGATGACATTATGTTTGGAAGCAACATAGATGAACTAGCAAAAGGGTTTGCTGAGGAGATGAAATCAGAGTTTGAGATGTCCATGTTTGGAGAACTCAGTTTCTACTTAGGACTTCAAATTCAACAAAAGAACACAGGCACATTCATCTCACAGGAAAAATACTTAAAAGAAATGTTGAAAAATTTCAAAATGGAGGACTGCAAACCTGTGTCAACTCCCATGATCATGGGATGCAAGCTATGTGTTGATGATGGATCTGCTAATATAGATAAAAAATCCTATAGATCCATGATAGGAAGTCTGCTGTATCTGATAGCATCAAGACCATACATCATGCTAGCAGTAGGACTAGTGGCTAGATATCAAGCAGCACCTAAACAAAACCACCTTCTGGCAGTCAAAAGAATATTTAGATATCTACGAGGAACAACACAGTATGGACTTTGGTATCCTAAATGAAAAAGCTTCACTTTGACAGCATACACAGATGCAGATTGGGCCAGCTGTGTGGATGACAGGAAAAGCACAAGTGGAGGTGCATTCTATTTAGGAGAAAGTCTGGTGGCATGGTTAAGCAAGAAACAAACATCTATCTCTTTGTCTACAACAGAAGCAGAATATATAGCAGCAACAACATGTTTTACACAAGTCATGTGGATGAAGCAAACCCTTCAAGACATGAAGGTAAGCATTGATGAATCTATCTCAATAAAATGTGATAATACAAGTGCTATAAGTATATCTAAAAATCCTGTGCTTCACTCAAAATCCAAACATATCCCAATCAAGTATCATTTTCTCCGAGAACAAGTGGCTCAGAAGATAGTAAAACTAGAGTATGTACCAAAAAAATAACAGACAGCAGATATATTTACCAAACCTATTGCTAGATAACCATTTGAATATTTGAGAGGTAGACTAGGGGTAGTATCTGTAGATGCTACTCTCTGATATGAAGAGAAAGCACAATTTCAGGGGGAGAACAGAAACGAAAATATCATTCTAGGGGGAGATCATCCATCAAAGGAAGTATGAAACAGGTCCTCAGGATCAAAGGATTAAAGGACAAAATCTACACTAAGAGAAGTGCAACCCCTTGACATTGATGTCAAAGGGGGAGGAAGAGCAAGCAACAGGAGAAAGGACCCTAAAAGGAAAATAGAGAAAGTGTATTTCCATCAATGCCAAAGGGGGAGGTTGTTGGAAATGTTGTCATTGATGGAAAAGAAGGCATTAGATGCAGAGACAGGAAGAGGTCGAGCAGTAGAGGCAAAGACAGGCACAACGAAGGCAGAGGTCGATAATATTGACGAAGAGCATTATAAAATTCCGAGAATTGTAACCCAAGCTGGAGGATACATAGATGCAATTCCGAGAATCTTAACCCAAGCGGAAAAGTACACATACACACACACACACACACACATATATATATGTATATATATATATATATATATATATGCAGCACTTTATATAAGTATAGTGCCTTTTTTTTTTTTTTAAACAAAGAGCAAAGCATATATATATGCGCAGTGCACTATATACGAAGTACCATAAGGTGGGACCCCTCTACAGAAAATTCTAAGAATCATTACCCCAGCCGGAAGGTACACTAAAGATGAAGTGGAAAACCTATATATATACGTGCAATGCATTACATACATAAGGGTCCAAAGCATATATATATATATATACATATACGTTATATGTTGTGCTTCATATTCAAAGGAACGAATCATACTATATACATATATGAAAGGCGCCCTATTGTTCGGCCTTAATACAAACAAAGTCTTATATAGTGGGACCCTCATCAATCGCATCGAAAAAAGGTTGGTTGCGGATCAGATGAACAGAAAGTTGTGATTGCGATTGAAGCCCGGACTCGATGTGCGTATAAAATATGATCAATATGAGTTTGAATTTCGGCCTAATCGCATCGGAGCATCAGAGTATAAGAATATCGGAACATGCAAATACATGTTGCGATTGCGAATGAAGTTCCAGAATTGATATGGTTTAAACAACGACTTTATATGTTTTAGTTCCAGTCTAATCACATCGGCACAGCTAAATGAACAGTGGTCAATCACATCGGAGTAAAAGCAGGACATCAGAACTTGCAATTAAAGGTTGAGATTGCGATTAATTGCAATCGGAGTAATCGCATCGCATCGCATTGGAGTAATCGCAATCGGAGCAGGATGTCAGAACAAGCCAACATAGAGGAACAGGTTAATAAAGCTTGCGATTGCAATCAATCGCAATCGGAAAATTCTAGAGAAGGCTCATCGCATCGGTGCATAAGAAAATTTTGGATGGTGGGACTGAAAGAGAATTTTATGTATTAAAGGGTCTTATACAATGAAATCTGGCGACAAAGACAAAGGAAAGAGTTAAATGAAAAGGTTTATTAACAGGGAGTACATGCACGTGGTAATATTTATATTGTGAATAAGCTGAACCTCGCATGAAAAGGATTGTGTATTGGCGTATATTCAAATTGAATGGGTCGGAATGATACGTTGGCTTATTAATATGTTATAACCTTGGGATTTTCATAAAGAGCTTAAGCCACATAAATCTTCCGCTTATAAAGTTATATGAGTACGTTGACAGATGAGAAATTATAGGCGGGTGCATCCACTTTCAGGCATAGTGGAGATTGCTACCTTATGACCATTAGAGAGTTTTAATTTATATCTCAGATTTGAAATTTTAAGGAAGCCAGATATATCATTGAATTTGCCAGACTATGATTTTATTTGGGGTATTTAATTAAATTGCTAGCACAGAAAATGGAATGTTGAACTGCCTAGATTTTGGAAATAACTTGGATCAAATTTTGGAAAGGCATTTATTTTATATGCACAGGACCTTGAGAGTTATTGGGAACTAAACTGGTAAAACTATTATATATTCAGCAGATTCAAAATTGCAGTGAACAGGTGTTGATAAGAATATGCACATGAATGAATTTGACAGGTGAACTAGCGACGAAAACTAGAAAATATGCAGAAGACAGTGAGCAGAAGAAGGTAGAATAGTTACATGACAGCTGCAGAAAAGACAAAGTCAGCAAAGCCAAAAGCCAAAAATGGGCTGAGTAAAATTTGTCTTGATGTAACTAAAAATTATGAAAGTAAATGTTGTAATTGATTTTTATTGTTTGTGATGCATTGGAAAGTCTCCAGAAGAGAATGAAGTTCCCACTGTAATATTAAAGTTAGTACCTACAGTTATATTTTTCTGAGTGAGCTAAAAAGAAATGAGAAGGTATAAAATCAAGAGGTATGACTATCCATTTCGAATTCCTAGAGGAAAACAAAAAATCATCCGGAAATCTCTATAAGTAATATCACCTTGATATGCATAGTGAGGTTAGAGAGAAAAGATAGAGAATGCAGAGTATAGAAGATTGATGCAGAGAAGATAAGGAAGAGAAGAGCATAAAGAGATGCTACAGAACAGAGCTGATATCTGAGGTAAATCAACAAAAATTTCGTTTCATAAATTGAGGAAGTTGGAGCTTCCCTATCAAGTTGAAGCTTGATAGCTGTCAGTTGTAGCTGACTGAGGTTGGAGCCTCCTGTAGGTTGGTGCCTGCAGAAAATTGAAGGGAGTTGGAGCTTCCTTGCAAGTTGTAGCTTGCAGAATTGAGGTTGGTGCCTCCTGTAGGTCGGTGCCTACAGAAAAAAAGTGGTGAGAGGGAGTTGGAGCTTGCCTTTGCATCACAACAATAATAATATGTGGTTTTCTCCCTTTATGGGTTTCGACTTATATATTTTGTCTCTATCTGTATTGTCTATGTGCTGAGATGATTTACCAAATGTGGTCAATGTTTGCTGCTCTCATAATAAGTTTGATGTCACATTAATTTAATACTTGCTGCAACTTATTAAGACTGTTCATATACTAAGGTTGGTTATAAAAGTAAGTTGTAAATAAGCCAATGTAAAATTTAAAAAATAAGGCTCATGTATGTGTTAAATTGATTCACACCCCCCCCCCCTCCCCCTCTCAGTTTAACTAAGAATTCAACACATTACACATTCAAAAATTAATTTTTCTTCTAGCAACATTGAAGGATAAAGCTCTTAGATGGTTCATGAATTTAGGAAAAAATTCTATAAGGACATGGGATAATATGAAAAGAGTATTTTTGGAGAAATATAAATATTATTTCATACACCATGAACTTAGAAATGAAGTCTTTAAGATGAACCAAAAAGAGAATGAAAGCCTTGAATATTTAGTGGAGAGATTTACTTATAATATCAAAAGATCTAAATTGCATAATTCAAGATGAGACACATTAAAAACTCTCCTACTAAATTCTATAAAGGATGAATGGATTTATATTCTTAATATGGTGGGAAAAGGAGATGTGTATCAATTGTGATTTCAAGAGATTTGTGAACTGTGCAAGAACATATCAAGAGAAAAATTAAAGTATGTAAGATCCACTCAAGATCCATTTATGGCAAGTGTAAGTAAGTCGACATCAGGATTGGTAAGTCAAACTAAACTTCACAATTTTCTCAACATTCTTGGTAATTTAAATGAACAAAATGACATGCTAAGAATGAAAAACAAGCAAAAAGTTGAAAATGTTGCTTTATTTTTCCCTAAATGTACACAAAAACATTTTTTGCATGAATGTCCACTTGATAACATTAAAATTTGTAAAATTTGTGCAGGATCACATACTACTGAATATTGCCCATCATTACCAGGGTTGAAGGAAGTTTACCAGAAGGATAATGGAGCGAATCAAGAAAAAGAGAAACTATGTTATGTAGCTCCAAGAGGACTATAACAACCTCATCAAACCAATATGATGCAATATCCTTATGCACAGTTTCAAGATTATGCACAACAATCTCAAAGTAATTGGCAAACACCATTGCCTTGGCAACCTTGGACATCTCAATCCCAACCTCAAAACCAACCCTGGAAACCTTAGCCATCTCAAGCCCAACCTCAAAACCAATCTTGGCAACAAAGTTGGCAAAGGCCCTACAAAGGAAATCCACCATATCCTCAATATTTCCCTCTTTATCCTCAATGCCAATATCAATGTTATCAATACCATTCACCTCCACCACAACATCAATTTCACCACCAATAGACCTCAATTCAACCTTTTTCTATTACCAACCACACAAGAACCGCAAAGATCCATTCCCACTCCACTACCTGAACAACCATTTCGAATCCCCAACAATAAAACACCTCAATCCACTTACAATTTTGAGGTATTGCAAAATGATTCACCAAATTCCATTGAAGAAGAAGAAGAAGAAGAAGATTCACATAAGGTCCAAGAATCATGGATGCATGTTGATAAAGAGCAGTTGTTGGAACCTGAGATTGAAAAGTTTCTTGCATGCCTATCACCAGATTTTATGAATGAAGATCGCATCTATGAAGACTTGCATGAAATGATAGAAGGAAGCCAAGGAATACAAGATTACGTTGAATCTTGGTTAAGAGCAGTCATCAGATCCCAATGCTCAATTCTTCATTATCTTTTGACATCATCTCAATCAAGGCATTTGGTCTCTCATATACTGGTACATATCAAAGAGTATATTTCAAACATGCATATCATGAGTTTATCTATCATCTTGTTACAAACACGGTTCCATTGGAAGTATTCATATACTTGAACAAGATTTATTTTTCAAGTAGAGTAGGACATATAAAAAATAAAAATAAAAAGTAAAGAGAAAAATAAGTCCTATTGTGAAAACCATTTTTCTCGCAATTGGACATAAGCTTTTCTTGAAAACCAGGCAACTGGAAAGCCAAGTTCACAATAAGTTCTGCAATTTTATGATGGATTCAATCTTTTATTATGGTTATTCAAATCAATTTTGGTTCTATGCTTGAATTGGATGATGTGGAATCCCTTAAGGTCCACCTTCCAAAATATCTTGTCCCATCGACCTCAACACATTATCTGGGATCAAGATCAAAGATTATTTGGAGTGCCTTGGAACTTGCATACATCAATGGCAAGCCTCCTTGTTGACAACAATGGGAATACAACAATGACTCTTTATTGTCAAATATTGCAGGTGACTCGACTTCAACACTTTCATTCATCCCTATCAAGATGCACTCAGGTACCTTGACACTCATTTACATTATCAGTGATTTGTATCACATTGGTTAATGATTTTCATCATCGATCGATAATCCAATGGTTTCTTCCCATGCTCGACTTCGACACATTCATTCGCATGGTAAGAATTGTACCATGAATTTTGGCTTTGATGAAGACTAATCGTTTTATGGAATCAACAATAACTTGCAACGATACATTTTATTGGTTTCTTGTAGTAGCATGTTCATCATTTTTTTCATTCAACGGCAACACGATGGCACCATTACAATACTTTTTCGTTCATTTTCATTTTCAAGAAAAATAATAAATTTGGGCATATTTTAGTCAATATGTAGTATGTTTCATGGTTTCTATTTTAGCATACAATACACAATTCAAATTCACAGTTCAAACTCATAGAAAACAATTTTCTGCAAAAATTGACATTTTTTGCAAGAGCTGCAGAAAGTTGTAGTTTCTGCAGCTATCGCTGTAGCAACCTGTTTTTGTTGTAGCATATTTTTCCAGAGGTAATTTTGGCACAAATATTTCAAGAGATTGGAGTAGAAATAAAAAAATTCTGAGCTTCTGGGTTTTCTCAGAATATGATAAATTGAGTAATACATGGGCATAATTTTAAAAAAAGTGCAATTTTCTAGGACTTTTCAGCGTGTTTTAAAGGCGGATTTTCATTTTTCACCATTTTGGACAGATTATGACAGATTTTGGTATTTTTGCATAGCATCATATTTTCTTCGTCAAAATGGGATTCTGAAGGCATCTAGTGGTAGAAAAGGTAAAAATACACAATTTCCCTTTTGAATCACTCAATTTTGCCTTAAATTGAGTTCGTGGCATATGTTTTTATTGCAACATTGGACAGTGTGAAAGGTGAAACATGGAAAAAAATTATTTGATCATAACTTGAAAAATGAGCATCTGTTGGGCCTAAAATTTTTATGGTAAATGCAATGAGGTAGGGTAAATGAACACACAAAATTTCAGAAAATTCAATTTTGTATTTTTCAAGAAATTGGTCACTTTCACCTACAAAAATTTCTCATTTTTCTCAAGATCTGTGCACCCATTGGCTGATATTTTTTGTGGGAAGATGCATAATATTAATACTAACAACCTCAGAAAATTTTAGGTGAATCTAATTTACCATTTGAGATAAATTGGAAAAACAAATCTGCTACATAAAAAATACACATTTTGTGGAGCAAGGTCAACGCATCATAGAGCAGAGTAACTGAGCCAAATAAACACCAAATCAGTCATCAGATTGTGTTCTCTTCTCCAATTCCAAAAGGTAAATTTGAGGTAAAACTAGCCTTAAACTTTTTAATTTGTTAAAAATTCTAGAAATTTTAATGAAAATCTATTGTAAATATTTAGTTCCAATTTTTCTTCCATTATGTTTTGTCATACCTTTAACAACCAAACCCACAAGTTATGATTGTTTTTTTATCAACAAAGCCCTACCACCCATGCAATCATCTCATTGTTTTCCATGGTCATAGTGATGTTCTTCTATGCTTTCACCACTCTCTTGTTTAAACTTTCTCTTTCCTTGATGGTCCATGCTTCCCTTGATGGTCCATGCTGTTCTTGAGAAAAATAATTATATTACAAATAGAAATAATTGACTTCATGGTACATGTTTATAGCACATGATCAAAAAATACATGGAGCACTTAAATTATGTATCATATTGCTCATCTTCAGATTTTTAACGGAAGCTAAAAAATGATGAGTACAAAGGCACAAGAAGAAGATTGCAACAAGGCTTTGTTCACACACTCTTGAAATCACTTGGGAGAATATTTTAGGCTTTGATGAGTTATATAACCTTTAAAAACAACTCTCATTTTGTGTTATGTGCAACTCATCTTGTCAAAAGCTTCACATTGGGAAGTCTTCTTCATTCATTAGTTTTTGAGTTCTTGAAGAAACTATTTGATAACATTGTTGAAATATGGTTGGTTTCTACGCATGTAATATAAGAAGACAATCATTATGGGCTGCAATCTATTATCATTTATAGCGATACTAATGGGATGAAATTCACAAGGATGGAAAGAACATTCTATATATGGAGTAAAAGTCTTGATCCGTTCTTCACAATATGGTATTATACCAAGGCTTGAACAATTCGATCACAATTAAAATAGTGACAAGTACTTGGATATGCTATTATGTGGGCATCATTTATTTTCACACAAGTTGCATATAATTGTTGGACGGATAAATCTTTCTTGCAGACAAGACAGATCTCCCTAGTATCCTACAGATAACTAGGAACAAACAGACAAATGTAAACTACTTTATCTAGATTATATTTGATCTAGAATTATCTATAGTGAAGGATTTAGGACTTACCTGTAGTCCAATGCTAATCGTAGTCTTCTTTCCTGTCGCTTTGAATACGTCTCCTTTTGGGATCTGCAATCAAAAAAATGAAAGAATCAGAAGCACCTGCATAATATAGACTAATTCATAAACCATAAATCTATCTAGATGATCAAGGAATTCAAGAAATAAGCCATTTAAATAAACAACCCATTGAGAAAACCAGATCCATTTGAATTATCTTTAATGAAAAATGGAGCCTTACAACCATGTTCGCCTTGATGTCGTATAGGTCCTTTCGGGGTCCGGAACAAGTGTTTCCTCTACTTTGACAAGCCTTTTCACTCTCTCGACTAACATATGCATGAGTGTGTAATCATTCCCATATGATAATCAGTTAAGAGAGTCTGAGTTTCTCCAAAAATTCTCCTCAAAAAATCTCAAAGCCTAACTCCCCTTGAGGCTGAACTATGGCCTCAATTTATAGCAAAATAGAAGAGGTTGCAGCTCCAAATAAGAGGGGATAGAATCCTCTTTCAAAGGGATTAAGTTCCACATGTTAAGGGGTAGGCTCCTTTAATGGAGGGATGAATGTACATGAAAGGAGCGAACTTTCCACCGGATAATTGCTTCTAGAAGCTTCCAGATTCAACCAGCTGGGCTTCTAAATTTTACTTCCACCTTCGCTTTACCTTTTACAGGAATCCGCACCATTAATGAAGAAAAAGTGCAGCCGGTTTTGCATGTTCTAGAAAAAACAGATGCGACACTGCAGATAATACTAGGAGAAAGTGCGATACAAGTATTTTTATGAATTTTATAAGCTTTTCTCTCAATTTCAAGGCTTGGTTTTAGGAACTTGATGTTGTATACTTATAAAGGAGTAATATATGAGTAATGGTGAACCCATATAGACAGTAAAACGTCATGGTGACAAATTTTAGTGTAACAGATTTCCCCCTAAAGCGCGAAGTCTGAGACCATTCGAAGAGTGATGTGCTTTATCATTTCGAGGATTAGCTTGTGCACACCCCAGTCAGAATCCTGTAAAAACATTCAATGCAAAATATATATATATATATATATATATATCATCGTTGAGGTAGGCACTCCCATACCCAGGTCAAACACTAACTAAACTTGTTCTGATATAGAAATGATTTTACTATCACATCAATAATGTAGATATAGTATGGACGCAACCATCTGTTTTATGAATAGTCCACCTGCAGAGTGAATAATAAAACTCCTCGCAACTTGGATGGTGGAAACTAGATCCAAGGTCTTGATCTCCGCTACCCGAACTAGTACGATTCTATCCATGCGATTGATTGTGTCGAAGTCGAACATGGTAGAAACCACTTGATTACCAGTCAATGATGTGAACTGTTAACAAGTGTGAGAGAAACCACCAATAATGAAAATGGCTCTCAAAGTACTCAGTACAATCCATGAAGTGTGAATAAATGATTTGAAGTCGAACACTTCACGAAATCATTCGATCGAAGGTCAATGATGCAACCTATCGTCGAAGGCGAGAAACCTGCCATTAGGGTATGAAGATTCCAAGGTAATAATAGGATTCTAGATCAACTTCCTAGATGATGAGCTGTTGTCGATAGAAAGTGACCCATCGTAGGAAAGCCCATGACACGAAACCATTAGATCGAGTTTTGTAGAAATATTTTGCAAGGACTGACTCAGGGATGGTCAATGCAAATGGAGACAAATGTTTGCAATGAATGGTTTATTTGAACTTTCCTCTTGAACACATAACGACACTGCTGATGGTTTGTTGACAATTGACCTAGGCTAATACCCAGAAACTGGCTGAAGACATTCAATATGGTTTGATTAACTGATAGGCAAAGGATTTTTCCAACCCAGGTAGAAGTGTGACAAAAAGTGTCGTGTTCAAGAGTGGTATACTACTTTTTAAACAAAGTGTGACAAATGGATTTGTTTTCTCTCTTTTTCCCCCACCATTTCTCGCAAGTACCTCTTTATTTTTGACAAGCTTGAGGAGGATAACATTTGATTGTTATATAAGCTCATCCTTCGGATGTGTCCAACTTAGTTTAAAATCGAACCCTAAGAAGGAGTGGTTCGTTCATTTTTTTAATCAACAAGTCCTTTACTGTTAAATTTTAATGAGTCTAGTATAGGAGAAACTCGGTGTTTCTCAATTTTAGGGAGTCAGAAGAAAAACTTAAGGAAACTCTGTGGGTGTACTTTTTCGTAAATTTATTCTCTCAAGCTTGAAAAAGGATAAAATAATACAGGAGAGAACTCTATTGACCATGATTACTCAACGTATACCTTTTTCATAAATAGTCCATTTCAATCCGGAAAAGGGGTAAACTTATACTGAAGGGACGACTGTTCATTTCCTTTAACGAGTTCGAATAGTCAAGTACTCAACAATATTTTCATGTTTAGAGAGTCTGAAAAGGGCTTAAAAGAGAACTCCAGGGTTTTTCTTTTTCATAATTTTCAAGAGCCTGAAAAAGTGATAAAAGTGTACTCAAAATTTTGCTTTTCGTAAGTTTTAACGAGTTCGAAAAAGGGATAAAAATGTACTCATAGTTTTCGCTTTTTCGTAAGTTTTAACGGGTTCGAAAAAGTGATAAATATGTACTCATATTTTTTTCTTTTTCGTAAGTTTTAACGAGTTCGAAAAAGTGATAAAAATGTACTCATGGTTTTTTCTTTTTCGTAAGTTTTTAACGAGTTCGAAAAATGGATAAAAATTTACTCATATGGTCGACTTTCAATTTAATTTACAAGCAGCAAAAGACAGAAAGAACTCGGCATTTTCATGTGTTTTATGAGAATCTAAGATAGCAAAATAATCTCGGGATTTTCATGAGTTTAACGAGTCTTGGAAATAAAACAGAAATAGACTCGAGATAGGTTTCATTTTTACACAAGCTTGAAACAAAGAAAACTTTGCTTGAGATAGGTTTCATTTTTATACAAGCTTGAAACAAAGAAAACTTTGCTTGAGATAGGTTTCATTTTTACACAAGCTTGAAACGTAGAAAACTTTGCTTGAAAGTGGTTTCATTTTTTCACAAGCTTGAAATGTAGGAAAACTGTGCTTGAGAATGGGTTTGTTTCATTTTTACACAAGCTTGAAACAAAGGAAAAATCATGCTTGAGATAAGTTTGAATGCCCCCCAAGCGTAACTTTCTAGAGTGCATTCCCCCTAAGCTTCATTGCATTAAACTAAGTAGACTACTAGTTACTAATAGCTGGATGGAATGAAGGTGCATTTACGAGATCAGATGAAAGACTCGACTTTGACTAGGAGAGGATTTGTTTCATTTTTTAATGAGCTTGACACAGGAAAATAACTATGCTCATTAGGGACTGGTTTCATTTTTTAACGAGGTTGACACAATAACAATAACTTTCCTCAAGTGGTATATGTTTCATTTTTTAACGAGGTTGACACAGGAGAAGAACCATCCTCATGGAATCTATCAATATACTCTCTACAATCTACCTACATAACCTAGTAATTCATTTTTTAATTAGGTTGAAACAGGAAAAGAACTATCCTCATGGGTCTATTTCATTTTTTAACGAGGTTGACACAGTAAAAGGAACTTTCCTCTTGACCCACTGATTCATTTTTAAATGAGGTTGACACAGTAAAAGGAAATTTCCTCTTAACCCACTGATTCATTTTTTAACGAGGTTGACACAGTAAAAGGAACTTTCCTCTTAACCCACTAATTCATTTTTTAACGAGGTTGACACAGTAAAAGGAACTATCCTCATGAATCACTAATTCATTTTTTAATGAGGTTGACACATTAAAAGGAATTATCCTCATTAGTGACCTTGTCATGGCTTCCAACTGGAAGAAAGACATGTCAAGGGACACTTCTCGATCATGGCTTCCAAAAGGTCTTCATCAGATGGAAGAAAAATTCTCTGGAAGGAAAACATGTCAAGGGACTCAAAAGGGATAGGAACATCATGTTCAAATAATCCCATAGAGTTTTCCATGTTAATTACCAGATCTAGTTCAAAGGAAGTCGAGAAAATAGTGAGAGGCTCACTTGAATCGGTAACTGAAAACATGGGACTGGTTGCCACATAATTAACCCGTGGCGGGGTAGATACCACTTCTGTAAAATGAACATTTAGGGGTGTCGGATTATTGGTAGTCGAATCAAGACTAACGAATGAAAGTTTGTCTACAGTCACAATGTTTTCATTGTGAGGATAAGACATCCCATTAAAGAGTGTCGATACGAGAACTTCCATTACATAGACATAGTCTCGCCCAAGGAGTAAATTGAAATCCAAGGGGCCTCAAACTACCATAAGATCAATACAGACATTTTTACCTTCTAAAGTAATAGAAAACTTAGGAAGGATCCCTAAAGGTTCACTAATGGTTCTGTTAAACGGTGATAGATTCTATGTAATAGGCACAAGTTGAGGGGAACCCAAAGCTTTCCAAGCAGTTGAGGATAAAACACTAACATAAGCACCTTCATCTACATGTGTGCAGCGTAAATTCGTACCAGAAGCCTTCACAATTATCTGGAAAGGGATGGATAAAGGAAGATGAGGTTCTATCAGTCTATTCCAATCAAAGGAAAAGACCTCGGTACTTGGAGGGGGTTCTGTAGGAACAGGTGAAATTCCCCCTGGCGTAGAAGAATCTGATGTAACAAGAAGAACTTGAGTAGTATGAATTTCACTCTCTACAAGGAGAGTGGGATCGATCGAATGTGAAATTAAGTCGACCACTTGATCAACTAATGGATCATCAACCTGAGTGATATTAGTTTCACTCTCCAATGGAAGAGTGGGATTGATTGTACTTGGAATTAGATCAATCACTCAGTCAGTTGATGATAGGTTGGGAGAAGGTTTGTGGTAACTAGTTGTAAGGTGCTGTTGTGGAACAGTAAGGTTTTCCAA
The DNA here is from genome assembly GCA_034641835.2 of Pinus albicaulis. Taxonomy (NCBI): domain Eukaryota; kingdom Viridiplantae; phylum Streptophyta; class Pinopsida; order Pinales; family Pinaceae; genus Pinus; species Pinus albicaulis. The sequence goes on from CM076569.1 coordinate 924,726,589, forward strand.
CAATTTTGAGGCTTCATCCATGTGAGGTCAAATGTGAGTTTGATGACTCCCTTTGCATAACGTACAAGGAAACCTAACTTTATCCTTTTTCCCAGGAACCTGAATATCACTGGTTGATGGATCAATAGTAAATTGATGAGAATTTTCGAACCATACTTCCAAGACCTTTGAAATACCAGGAAAATTGATAAGGAAGTGGTCACCCTTACAAATCTTGCAAGGGAATTTGGGTTTATGATGCATGTTGGAGGTTTCTTCAACACTATTAAAACTTACAACCATGGCTGGTTGGTTGACTTCTTTCTTATCTTGCTTCTTCTTCTTCTTCCCTTTATTCTTCTTCTTAGTCACCTAGTTACTAGCGTCAAGGCTTTTACCAAACAAAGAGGAAGAAGGGGAGGAAGACATATTGAGTGAAGAAGGTAAAGGGTCAACAGAAGGTTGGTGATGTTAATATGGTGAACTCTGTTGAGGTGAAGCATCTGGTTGAGGTGGAACAATTGGAGTATTCGGGGCCAACGAAGTTGAAAATAACCATATCGGTAAACCTATTGTAAATCTAGGTAATGACAATGTAGCCATATAAGGAGGACCAACATTTCCAAAGCAAGGAAAAGTACTAGGATTTTCATTAAGAGGGGTTCCTTGGTTGGTAAATTCCGAAACAGTTGCCATTAGATTCAACTTCAGTGAATTTTATTAACAATTCAAAAATAAGATTAACAATTCAAAATTCACACCTAAACAATTAAAATTCACTATTCATACCTATGGTCTCTAAAAGTAAAAAAAAAAATGAACATGTGATATCAAATCTAGGAGTCAAACCACACACAAATAGTAGATTCCTACACTAAAAACACTAGTTGGTGATGAAATCCAACATCGTAGAATTTTAATACAGAAATGGCGGTTGAAATAGTTACCCTGACAACCTGCTTAATGAAACAGACTGGTGCAAGTTTCTCCACTTAAACCATCTCGAGTGAAGAGAACCCTCCGAAGAGTCCAAGTGAGTCTATTCGACGTCTGCTCCAAGTACAGTGGGACCTTCCCTCCACCGTCACCTTGGGAAAGAATCCTAAAGCTTATAGCCACTAAGGTCATCAATAGGAACAAATATACCTGGGGGAACAGTCTACGATCTGATACACATGCAAGTGTAGAGTAACAAAGCTCAATCCCCTTAAAGGTTCCTTGACATAATCCAAGGTTTACCAACAAGTGACCCCAGGCTCCTCGACAATGGTCAATCCGAGGTTTACCGTTGTTAATACGTGTATATCTTTTATCGTTCTCAATGAGGAAGGATTGATTACCTCACTGGTTAGGATATGATCTCGTGCTTGACTCCTTTAAGAGGAGCTTCCTAGAGCATACAAGCTACTATTGGAATTTTCCTACCGCAAGATAACTACTTGTTTGTTTAGTTGCTTTGGAAAGTTAACTACAACCTATTCCAAAGTACTAATCTTGAGCTAGATTGGTGGAAAGAGCCCTAAAAATATAAAAAATCACTAGATGAATTTTATTAAGCGTCGTGTTATTTAGGCTATTATTACTCAAAGGGTAAATGGATACGAAACCAATGGTGTTATGACCCACCCAAAACTGAATGCAGTCGAATATGATAATGTAATCTTTTCAATTAAATGAATCCTAACTAAATTAAGGAGAGAGTTTCCATTCACTTCCAACAATTGAAAAAATGATCAAATAAGAGAAAATATAACAAATTCTCTAATGCACTAATTTCATTAAGAAAAACTAATGCTAATCAATTCCAAATTTTTTATTTTTATGTTTTTAAAACAAGAATAAAAAAATGTAAATTCAAATCAAAGAAACTAATATAAATTTACGATTGATTTTTCAGAATGTAAACTATGCAGTTGTAATCTATGCACAATTCACATGAAAACTATGCAAATGTAATCTATGCACATTTTTCATTCATATTCTGAAAATGAGAATTCTAATAATGCAAATGTAATATATGCAAGAGAATTCTCAAACACAAAATGATTCTAATGTAATCTAAAGAACCAATCAAATGTAAGTAAAGAAAATAGGGTGAGAGTTCCAAAGATCAAAAAATAAAAACACTCAAAGGCGATTAACACTCAGACATAATTTAGCCCCCCTTGGCGAATGAGGGGGAATTTTTTTTGCAAAAACAAAAGAAAAAAGATGAAAAATTGTTAATATACCGAGACAAACCTCGAAGTAATGACCAAAGGAAATCAAATTAAGAATTTCTCCAAAAAAGAAACTCAAAACACCCAATTAACTTAACAGAGGCTGATGAGACTGTAAAATTGCTAAAAATAAATTCACACAAGGATTTTGATAGTCAAGACAAGTCTGGGAAAATAAAGAGAATCATGTAAGCTGGTTCCAGAAAAGAGAATCTTTAAAATTTTCTTGGGTCCGCAGGTTTCAGTATAAAAGGGTGCAGTACTACACTGTTTACACAGAAAAATTGTGGAGGTTACCGCACTGTTTTCAAAGAAAAAGTACGGAGGCACCAAAGGAAATCAAATTAAAAATTTCTCCAAAAAAGAAACTCAAAACACCCAATTAACTTAACAGAGGCTGATGAGACTGTAAAATTGCTAAAAATAAATTCACACAAGGATTTTGATAGTCAAGACAAGTCTGGGAAAATACAGAGAATCATGTAAGCTGGTTCCAGAAAAGAGAATATTTAAAATTTTCAAAAATTTTCTTGGGTTCGCAGGTTTCAATATAAAAGGGTGCAGTACTGCACTATTTACACAGAAAAATTGTGGAGGTTACTGCACTGTTTTCAAAGAAAAAGTACGGAGGCCAGAAAACATAAAGAAAAATAAAAATTTTCAAATCAAACTTTTTAGGGATTCTAAGGCTAATTTACCCAAACTAGTGCAGACTAATCAAAATCAGAAAAATTCTTTCAAAATTCAAACTCAAAGAAAAAGAAAACTAAGTTCTATTCCCCAGCGGAGTCACCATTTTGTTGGACAGATAGATCATTCTTGCGGACAAGACAGATCCCCCTAGTATCCTACTGATAACTAGCAACAAACAGAGAAATGTAAACTACTTTCTCTAGATTATATTTGATCTATAATTATCTATAATGAAGGATTTAGGACGTACCTATAGTCCAGCACTGATCGTAGTCTTCTTTCTTGTCGCTTTGAATACGTCTCCTTTTGGGATCTGCAATAAAAAACATGAAAGAATTAGAAGCACCTGCATAATATAGACTAATTCATAAACCATAAATCTATCTTGATGATCAAGGAATTCAAGAAATAAGCCATTTAAATAAACAACTCATTGAGAAAACAGGATCCATTTGTATTATCCTTAATGAAAAAAGGAGCCTTAAAACTGTGTTCGTCTTGATGTTGTACAGGTCCTTTCGGGGTCCAGAACAAGCGTTTCCTCTACTTTGAAAAGCCTTTGCACTCTCTCGACTAACATATACATGAGTGTGTAATCATTCCCATATGATAATCAGTTAAAAGAGTCTGAGTTTCTCCAGTAATTCTCCTAAAAAAATCTCGAAGCCTAACTCCCCTTGAGGATGAACTATGGCCTCAATTTATAGCAAAAGAGAAGAGGTTGCAGCTCCAAATAAGAGGGGATAGAATCCTCTTTCAAAGGGATTAAGTTCCACATACCAAGGGGTAGGCTCCTTTAATGGAGGGATGAATGTACATGAAAGGAGAAAACTTTCCACTGGATAATTGCTTCCAGAAGCTTCCAGATTCAACCAACTGGGCTTATAAAGTTTACTTCCACCTTCAGTTTACCTTTTATAGGAATCCACACCTTTAATGAAGAAAAAGTGCAGCCGGTTCCGCATGTTCTAGAAAAAACAGATGCGACACCACAGGTAATACTAGAAGAAAGTGTGGTACAAGTATTTTGATGACTTTTATAAGCTTTTCTCTCAATTTCAAGGCTTGGTTTTAGGAACTTGATGTTGTAGACTTCTAAAGGAGTAATATATGAGTAATGATGAACCCATATAGACAGTAAAACATCATGGTGACAAATTTTAATGTAACAATAATAAATAATGAAGGGTTGGAGAAAAGTGTATCTTATTGAGATAAAGGGTCAATATTTCTCTCTTGGAGCTTTGGTCAAGGATTTAGTTGAAATGACAGAATAAAGGAACACAAGGAATCGTTTAGATTATGAAACTTTGCAATTATTTTTTTGCATGAGGACATGCAAAATATTTGGTGTGGTGGAATGTTGAGCCTCCAATTTGTCAAAATTTTGTCGGAGCCCTGTCTCGATTCTGTTATGGCAAATATTTTACGCTCTTTCTCTACAATAGATCGTAAAATCATTAATGAGGTCGCTTTTCGATTGGTTGAGTTTGATGATCCAAATGAATCTCATGAATCTGTAGAAAATCCTGAGACTTGGAATCCCCCGTCGCTTCATGCGACTGATGTTTATAAACTGCCTATGTCTTATGTCTTTAAGAAAAAGTCTTTTTTGAAAGAGGTAGAAGTGACTATTAAGATTTCTGGTCCTTCTGTTCAGATAGTAGCTTTAAATATGTTTTCTGAGGATGAAATTAAGAAGTTCAGACAATATGCCAAGGATAAAAAATATAATTATCTTCATTTTGGTGGTATCCGTATTGGTCTTTCTCCTTTGTTTCGCCATGGTTTAAATACTCCCTGTATTGCTGAGGTTTTTGATACCCGACATCAGAACTATGATCATGCCCGAATAGGAACTATCATGGGTAATTTATCCACAGGTTGTTAGTATGGCACTATTTATCCTGATTACTCTATAAGCCTGACAGATATTCACCTGAAAGACTGTTGGAAATTAATGACTGGGGTTTAGGGTCTCCAATTGGCAGAAGATAGTGAGTATCTCTTTGTATTAGTTCAAACTTCCTTCTAGTTGACTAATACTGCTCATCCAAAGTTAAAACAACCTGTTTTAAAAGATTGTGTTACTGTTGGTCTGTCAAATGCCCAAGTTGAAGGTGTCCTATATGACCCTACTGAACTTCCTAACAATTGGTATTTTCAGTATAAATGCATTGCTGATGACAAGAAGCCTGAATCAAAACTTAAATGTATTGCTATCTCTGATGGTAGAGTCAAGCTTATTCCTCCTAAACCAGAGATTCCTAGACCACTTGTCAAACCACGTAGATATGTTGTTCCTATGTCTGTTTCTAAAGCATCGTCTTCAAATAGAGTTGATCGTCCTCCTATTGAAGAAGTTTTTCTTTCTGAGCCTCAGTTGTCTTCAACTGAATTGTATATACCAGAAGCTAAACCTTTCCTTGTTGTAAATAAAATGCACCGTATTTCTAGTACTCAGTATTCTCCTATAGAAGAATGGAAATATGCCAATCGTCGCTTTGTAAAAGGTGGAAAATGGCCGCCCAAAACAAAATTTTGTACCACCTCTTCAATGTCTAAACAGCCTGCAACTAGAGCTAACTGTGCCCCTCTGATTGAGCATAATGCTAAAAATCCTACTGATTTAGATCAAGTCTATTAGATTGGGAATTATCTTACCACTTGGTGTGCACATGCCGAAGATGTTCTTGATGATCTTGGCTCTCAGTCTGAACAAATTCTTGCTAATCTCAAGCTTCTCCAAGATGAACAACAAGAAGAAAGGCAAAGAAGAGAAGCCAAAGAAAGGAAGAAGAAAGAAAGAAAAAGAAGAGAATCAAAGGCTCCTACATTTTCTATTTCTATGGATACTCCCAACTATTGGGATATTGATGAAAAACAAGAAGAAAGTGGTGTTGAATCTAGTGTCCAAGCCTCTGAAAAGAAACTAGAACCAGCTAAATCATTGAATTTTCATAAGCCCAAAAGTGAGATAGCCACTTTGGAAAATGCTGCCACTAAATTTCCTTCTTTCATTTTACCGTCATTACAGAAAGCTCATGTTTTTAGAGTGGTTCCCAAATACCCAAGGGTTGAAGAAGATCTGTTTGCTACTAATTCTAGTGGATATGTTTTAGATTTAGATAAATCTAAAAATCCAGCTGAATCCATTAGAGTTTGGATTGGTGCCCTCTATCAAATGCAAGTTGTCTCTCGACTTGACAATCTTTCTATTTTTTCCTTATCCAAAAAAAGGATGGCCAGAATTGTCTATGACTGGTGGATGGGGCCATCAGAAGAAGAAAGGATGAATGTAGCTACTGCAGGATTAGCTACATTATAACTGCTACTCAAAACCCAATTTGTTCCTGAACCAGCAGATGAGAAAAAGCAAATCATTACAGATTTGGCACATATGGAATTAAAAGATATAAAATTTTTAGAACAGTTTGGCAATGATTATATAGCCAAAATTTATAAAGCCAATCTGACTAATGATTCTACCCAAAAGATTTCATTTTTATCTAAACTTCCTGGTAATCTAGGAGATCTCATTATGAAATATCTTGAAGTCCAAGGAAAGAAAATTGATCAAACTTATTGGATAGATCTTTTATTCAGATGTCAGGAAAAAGTTAAATATCTCTGTTGGCAGAAGAATGCTCAAAACTTTTCTCCTGGTCTTGATGTTTGTCGTTCTGTTTTGCCATGGACTCCCTTTAAAAAATGAAAATCCAAAAGGTATGGCAAATACAAACCGAAAAGAGTAGCCAATCCCAGAAGGCCTTTCCGCAAATTAAAATATCTGAAAAAGCACCGGCAACCAAAGAAAGACAATGCATGTTTTATATGCAAACAAGAAGGTCATTTTTCTCGCAAGTGTCCTAAAAGTTCCTCCAACAAGTTAAAAGCTTGTTTTGAAATTGATGATTTTGTTGATCATTGGTCTATTGTTGATTCACAAGATGAAGTATCAGATGTATATATTCTGACTGATGCTTCTTTGTCAGATTCTGAGTCTATTCCTGAAACTTGTCAGAAAATGAACCGATGTGTTGATTTAGATTGTGATCAAGACACTGAATTGCATTTCACTGATGAATATAGTTAGGATGAATATACTGATGAAACATCTGAAGACCTTTCAGATGATGCTGTCTCTATTACTCCTTCTATATATTCCGATATCGGTTCAAAGAATTCAAATCCCGTTTTCCATTCCTTGCCTCCACAACTCACTCTGAATTCTTTTTGTCCCTATCCTAAGACAGTTTCTCAGTATTCATCTTTGCCCACTTCAACCTCTGTTAATACTACAGAAAGTTCTTTTCTTAAAAATATTGTTAAGACTAACAATCTTCTGTATATCCCTATTGAAGTTCAAGTTAAAGGTGCTTGGATTAATGTCGATGCTTTCATCGATACTGGTGGTTCTAATAATCTAGCTCACCCTTCTTTGTTCAAAGGTTTATGGAAACCTTTACAGAACATTCTTGTCTCTGAGACTATTGGCGGATCAATTAATCTCACCCATTATGTCGATAATGTTTCTTTACGCATTGGGGGGAGTATTGTCAAGTTTTCTGTTGTTCAACATTATGATACTTCTGCAAGTTTGTTTCTTGGCATGCCTTTTATTAATTTAGTATTACCAGTAACTATCAGTGAAGATAAAGTTATCTTCAACATCAAGAAAAAGGCAATTGCAGTCCCAAGATTAACTTTGGCTAATTCAAAAGCACGAAGAGAAAATAGCCAAAAGAAAGTAGGTACAAGCAGAAGACCTTTGAATGACTCTAACAATTGGCAAGAAGTGTTACAGATTTATGAAGACAGGAGTCAGAATAAAACCAAGCAGAAAGCTAACAGAAATCCTAATTGGTCGCCCGAACAGATGAATATTTTTGATGAGCTGCTAAAACATTGTTCAGAGAATCCACAAGCATTTTAGAGTATAGCAAGTCCTCAGCAAGAGATTGAAACTCTTCATGACAATGGGGTTAAAGGTAAGCTTATACCCTGTACTCCAAATGATGAAAAAGAAATCAGAAAGCAGATTGAAGAACTTCTGAATCTTCAATTGATCGAACCAAGTAATTCTCGCTACTCATGTTCTGCTTTCCTGGTAAGAAATCATTCTGAAATTATAAGAGGTAAAGCTAGAATGGTGATAAATTATAAACCATTGAATTCTATCACCAAAAGCTTCAATTATCCTTTACCTCACCAGGAAACTATTATGCAGAAGCTTCAACACAGTAAGATCTTCAGCAATTTTGACATGAAATCTGGTTATTACCAGATACAAATTAAAGAAGAAGATCGGCATAAAACTACTTTCACTTGTCCTGCAGGATTCTTCCAGTGGAAAGTTGTTCCCTTTGGTTTGAATAATGCCCCTGCATTCTTTCAAAGACATATGGATTTTATTTTTGGAAAGTATGATTTTATTGTAGTGTATATAGATGATATTTTGATCCATAGTCCCGATCTTGAAACTCATATGTAACATCTGCAGATTTTTCTTGATGAAGCCTGAAAGCACGACATAGTGCTTTCAGAAAAGAAAATGGTTCTGTTTCAAAATAGTATTGATTTTCTTGGTATTCATATTCTTAATGGCAAAATCCAAATGCAGCCTCATGTCCTGACAAAACTCTCTGAGTTTCCTGATGAGCTTCAAGATACCAAGATGATTCAAAGATTTTTAGGTGTGTTGAATTATGTACATAAATATATTCCCAGGTTGTCCGAGAAGACTGCTCCAATTAGACATCACCTGAATTCTGGATGGTCGCTAGAAGCAAATGAAGCAATCAAATTACTAAAAGATGAATGCCAGCATCTCCCAGAGCTAAAACCTCCAGGTAACGAATTTTTAATTCTACAAACTGATGCCTCTGATTCTTTTTGGGCTGCAGTTCTTTTTGAATGACAGGCGGATGGAGATGAAGTTTTATGTGCATATGCATCTGGTGAATTTCAGCCTCACCAGAAAAATTACTTCATTGCTGAAAAGGAAACCCTAGCCATCTTCAATGGAATTCAAACATTCGAGTTATATCTTGCTCCTGCCAAGTTTTTGATAAGAACGGACTCTATGAATTTTAAATATTTCTTATCAGCCAAAATCTCAAAACAGCTACCAAGAGGAAGATTATTGGCATGGCAGATTTGGTTTCAGATGTATGAGTTTGAATTTGAATGGGTTCCTGGTATTTCTAACTATTTAGCTGATTCTTTGACTAAAGACATGAATAAAGCCCATAGTCATCTTTGCTCTAGTAGAAGAACTGACCTATTTGTCCTTCCAAGGAAACAGCCTCAAGATGATAATTTTGAAACCTTTGTCAAAAGATTTCCAATTCTTGATCTAGTTCTTGGTGATATGGTTATAGAAATAAAGAAACTTGTTGGGCTAAGAATAAGAAGAAACCAGTGGATACAAAGATGCCAAGCTTGGCAATCTAAGAATGTTGGTGTCTTGTTGGGATTAGAGGTCTTTAAGAATTCTAGATATGTTTGAAGAAATTGATGCAGCATTTCTTCAAAGACCTGATGAGCATTTTGCAGGAACAGATTCTTTTCCCCAGTATGAATTGTTTGAACCCTTTGCAGATTGGGAAATTAAAAACGATTGATGCAGAAAGAAGCCCCAATTACGAGCATCTCAATGTGTTGAAAGAACATTGCAGTATTTAAGAACCTTCTCAACACCATGGGATTATTAGAGTATAGAATTTAGAAATCCCATCGTCCCAAATCCCTTTGCTCAGCTTTATGGTCCAGAAAGAATTGAAGAATCTGTATTAGCAGATAATGCTGAGGAAGTAAAGAAGATTTCACTATGGCTTAAAGAATTCTACCGGCTCAGGTTACCTGAAAAATTGTCCATGATTTGAACCTTAGAAGAATTACAAGGAAAGAAAAAAGTAATCAAATTATTAATCAATCAAAAATCATTGATTACTATTAGTGTTTTGAATGGAAATTGGACTGATGATGCACTTTGCTTAATAAGTTTGCTACTATCTACCAAAGTTTGTTCATCCATGATCTTTGAACTAGGTTGGCGACAGAAAGAAGATGTTAATCATAATTGCAAGCTTTGGGTTCAGTGTGCTATTGAACGCTCCATCAGCATGTTCCAAATTTTCAAATGGGAATTATTAGATGGAGTCGAGATGCCAGTTCAATCACTGCCATAATTCTGTAAAAGTAGGAAAGATTCTTTTCTTGACATAGAGATAGACCCCATGGCATATATGAATAGATGGAAGAAATCAGATGATAAATATCTTTTCCCACAAAATAATCTCTATGTGACAGCAGATACCATCAAATTTGATATAGGACAATCTTCACGAGCCCCACGATAAGGAGAATCTTCTACTGTAGCCACTAAAGAAAAAGCAGCTACAGAAAAAGGTAAAGAGAAGGTATCCGATGAAAAAGCAACTATATTTGTGGATCTGTACCAAGATGCTCAAGATTAGCAAGATCATGCGTGGGAATCAGAATATTTGGAATGGGTACATTAGTCTTGGGATAATCAAAAGCTTCCTTCATCCTCATCCGAAATCAGTGAACCTGATCATGATGGAGATTTTGATAGTGACCGAGAACCTAAAGGACCGTGGTAGTGCGTCTTTAATTTCAATTATTGTACTCGAGAATATTGATTAGACACCGTCTGGGCCAGTAATGCCTGACAAGGACCCTCAATAATTCTCATATGCTTTCTTAGATTATATATAGGTGTGTGTGTGTGTATAAGTTAGATCATCGAGTTTTTGTGTACCATTGAGTGCTTGTGTGTTATTGAGTGTTGGTGTGAAAGAGTGTTTGTATTCATGCTCTAAGAGATCAGAGACTATCTAGCTCTACTCTGAAGCATAATATGGTATGTAACATCTTATTTGAATTAATACTGAAGCCTGCTGGGCCGCCTGTCTGAGGACAGTTCTTTCCAAGATCACTGAAAGTCGGGATTATAAAGCGAGTTGAAGACCAGAGGAGTCATGTGTGTTCTCGTATTTCCTGCCCGTGGTGGGATATGGCAGGAGAAAGCTCGCAAATTTTCGCTTGTTCAAGTAGAGTATCGAGTCCACAATCTAATTTGGTGAAAGAGTGTTTGTATCTATGCTCTAAGAGACGAGAACGTCTGCCTTCACCGGCCACAACTGGTATGTAACATATTATTTGAAATAATACTGAAGCCTGCTGGGCCGCCTGTCTGAGGACAGTTCTTTCCAAGATCACTGAAAGTCGGGATTATAAAGCGAGTTGAGGACCAGAGGAGTCGTGTGTTCTCGTATTTCCCGTGCCCGTGGTGGAGAGTGTGAGGAAGCTCTGCTAATTTTCAGTTGTTCAAGTAAGTTACTGATTCCACAATCTAATTTGGTATCAGAGCCCTGTCTCGATTCTGTTATGGCAAATCTTTTACGCTCTTTCTCTACAATAGATCGTAAAATCATTAATGAAGTAGCTTCTCGAGCTGTTGAGTCTAACGATCCAAATGAATCTCATGAATCTGTTGAAAATCCTGAGACTTGTAATCCCTCATCACTTCATGTGACTGACATTTATAAACTGCCTATTTCTTATGTCTTTAAGAAGAAGTCTTTTTTAAAAGAGGTAGAAGTGACTATTAAGATTTCTGGTCCCTCTGTTCAGATAGTAGCTTTAAATCTTTTTTCTGATGATGAAATTAAGAAGTTTCGACAATATGCCAAGGATAAAAAATATAATTATCTTCATTTTGGACGTATCCATATTGGTCTTTCTCCTTTATTCCGTCATGGGTTAAACACTCCTTGTATTGCTGAAGTCTTTGATACCCGACACCAGAGCTATGACCATGCCCGAATAGGAACTATAATGGGTAATTTATCCACGGGCTGTCAATATGGCACTATCTATCCTGATTATTCTATAAGCCTGACAGATATTCATCTAAAATATTGTTGGAAATTAATGACTGGGGTTCAAGGTCTCCAGTTGGCAGAAGACAGTGAATATCTCTCTTTATTAGTTCAAACTTCTTTCCAGTTAACTAATACTGCTCATCCAAAGTTAAAACAACCTGTCTTGAAAGACTGTGTGACTGTTGGTCTTTCCAATGCTCAAGTAGAAGGTGTTCTTTATGACCCAACTGAACTTCCAAACAATTGGTATTTCCAATATAAATCCATTGCAGATGACAAGAAGCCAGAGTCAAAACTTAAACGTATTTCTATCTCTGATGGTAGATTCAAGCATATCCCTCCCAAGCCAGAGATTCAAAGACCTCTTGTCAAGCCTCATCGATATGTTGTTCCTATTTCCACTTCTGACACTTCTTCCTCTAGAAGAACTGCTATGTCTCCTATTGAAGAAGTATTTCATACTGACCCTATTTTGGACTCTAATGAATTGTATATACCCGAGTCTAAACCATTCCTTGCTGTAAATAAAATGCACCGTATTTCTCATGTTCCTTTTTCTCCTATCGAAGAATGGCAATATGCCAATCGTCGTTTTGTGAAAGGTGGAAAATGGCCTCCAAAGACAAAATTTTGCACCACCTCTTCAATCTCTAAACAACCAACCACTAGAGCTGATTGTGCCCCTTTAATAGAGCATAATGCCACCAATACCAATGACTTAGATCAGATCTATCAGATAGGTAACTATCTTACTACCTGGTGTGCACATGCCAAAGATGTTCTTGATGATCTCGGATCTCAGTCTGAACAAATTCTTGCTAATCTCAAGCTTCTCCAAGATGAACAACAAGAAGAAAGGCAGAGAAGAGAAGTCAAAGAAAGAAAGAAGAAAGAAAGAAAAACAAGAGAATCTAAGGCTCCTACATTTTCTATTTCTAAGGATACTCCCAAATATTGGGATATTGATGAAAAACAAGAAGAAATTGGTGTTGAATCTAGTGTCCAAGCCTCTGAAAAGAAACTAGAACTAGTTAAATCATTAAATTTTTAGAAGCCCAAAAGTGAGATAGCCACTTTGGAAAATGCTGCCACTAAGTTTCCTTCTTTCATTTTACCTTCTTTACAAAAAGCTCATGTTTTTAGAGAAGTTCCCAAATACCCAAGGGTTGGAGAAGACCTGTTTGCTACTAATTCTAGTGGATATGTTTTAGATTTAGATAAATCTAAAAATCCAGCTGAATCCATTAGAGTTTGGATTGGTGCCCTCTATCAAATGCAAGTTGTCTCCCGACTTGACAATATTTCTATTTTTTCCTTAGCCGAAAAAGGATGGCCGGAATTGCCTATGACTGGTGGATGGGGCCATTAGACGAAGAAAGGATGAATGTAGCTGCTGTAGGATTAGCTACATTAGAACTGCTACTCAAAACCCAATTTGTTCCTGAACCAACAGATGAGAAAAAACAAATCATTACCGATTTGGCACGTATGGAATTAAAAGATGTCAAATTTTTAGAACAGTTTGGCACTGATTATATGGCCAAAATTTATAAAGCCAATCTGAATAATGATTCTACCCAAAAAAATTCTTTTTTATCTAAACTTCCTGGTAATCTAGGAGATCTCATTATGAAAGATCTTGAAGTCCAAGGAAAGAAAATTGATCAAACTTATTGGATAGACCTTTTATTCAGATGTCAGGAAAAAGTTAAATATATCTGTTGGCAGAAGAATGCTCAAAACTTTTCTCCTGGTCTTGATGTTTGTCGTTCTATTTTGCCATAGAATCCATTTAAGAAACGAAAATCCAAAAGGTATGGCGAATACAAACCGAAAAGAGTAGCCAATCCCCGAAGGCCTTTCCGCAAATTTAAATATCTGAAAAAGCGCCGGCAACCAAAGAAAGACAATGCATGTTTTATCTGCAAGCAAGAAGGTCATTTTGCTCGCAAGTGTCCTAAGAGTTCCTCCAACAAGTTAAAAGATTGTTTTGAAATTGATAATTTTGTTGATCATTGGTCTATTGTTGATTCACAATATGGAGTATCAGATGTATATATTCTGACTGATGCTTCTTTGCCAGATTCTGAGTCTATTCCTGAAACTTGTCAGAAAATGAACCGATGTGTTGATTCAGATTGTGATCAAGACACTAAATTGCATTTCAGTGATGAATATAGTTCAGATGAATATACTGATGAAACATCTGAAGACATTTCAGATGATGTTGTCTCTATTTCTCCTTCTATATCTTCCGATAATGGTTCAAAGAATTCCAATCCCGTTTTCCATTCCTTGCCTCCACAACTCACTCTGAATTCTTTTTGCCCCTATCCTAAGACAGTTTCTCAGTATTTATCTTTGCCGACTTCAACCTCTGTTAATACTGCCGAAAGTTCTTTTCTGAAAAAGATTGTTAAGACTAACAATCTTCTGTATATCCCTGTTGAAGTTCAAGTTAAAGGCGCTTGGATTAATGTCGATGCTTTCATCTATACCGGTGGTTCTAATAATCTAGCTCACCCTACTTTGTTCAAAGGTTTATGGAAACCTTTACAGAACATTCTTGTCTCTGAGACTATTGGCGGATCCGTTAATCTCACCCATTATGTAGATAATGTTTCTTTAAGAATTGGGGGGAGTATTGTTAAGTTTTCTGCTGTTCAACATTATGATACTTCTACAAGTTTGTTTCTTGGCATGCCTTTTATTAATTCAGTATTACCAGTGACTATTAGTGAAGATAAAGTTATCTTCAACATAAAGAAAAAGGAAATTGCAGTTCCAAGACTTAGTTTGGCTAATTCTGAAGCACGAAAAGAAAATAGCCAAAGAAAGCAGGTACTAGAAGAAGACCTTTGAATGACTCTAATAATTGGCAAGAAGTGTTGCAGATTTATGAAGACAGGAGTCAGAATAAAACCAAGCAGAAAGCTAACAGAAATCCTGATTGGTCGCCCGAACAGATGACTATTTTTGATGAACTGCTGAAAAATTGTTCAGAGAATCCACAAGCATTTTGGAGTATAGTGAGTCCTCAGCAAGATATTGAAACTCTTCATGACAATGGGGTTAAAGGTAAGCTTATACCCTGTACTCCAAATGATGAAAAAGAAATTAGAAAGCAGATTGAAGAACTTCTGAATCTTCAATTGATCGAACCAAGTAATTCTCACTACTCATGTTCTGCTTTCCTGGTAAGAAATCATTCTGAAATCATAAGAGGTAAAGCTAGAATGGTGATAAATTATAAACCATTGAATGCTATCACCAAGAGCTTCAATTATCCTTTACCTCGCCAGGAAACTATTATGCAAAAGATTCAGTACAGCAAAATCTTCATCAAGTTTGCCATTCAAAACACTATTTCTGGTCCCTCTGTTCAGATAGTAGCTTTAAATCTGTTTTCTAATGATGAAATTAAGAAGTTCTGACAATATGCCAAGGATAAAAAATATAATTATCTCCATTTTGGAGGTATCCGTATTGGTCTTGCTCCTTTATTTCGTCATGGGTTAAACACTCCTTGTATTGTTGAAGTCTTTGATACCCGACATCAGAGTTATGACCATGCCCGAATAGGAACTATAATGGGTAATTTATCCACAGGCTGTCAGTATGGCACTATTTATCCTGATTATTCTATAAGCCTGACAGATATTCACCTGAAAGATTGTTGGAAATTAATGACTGGGGTTCAAGGTCTTCAATTGGCAGAAGACAGTGAATATCTCTCTGTATTAGTTCAAACTTCTTTCTAGTTAACTAATACTGCTCATCCAAAGTTAAAACAACCTGTCTTGAAAGACTGTGTGACTGTTGGTCTTTCCAATGCTCAAGTAGAAGGAGTTTTTTATGACTCAACCGAACTTCCAAACAATTGGTATTTCCAATATAAGTCTATTGCAGATGACAAGAAGCCAAATTCAAAACTTAAACGTATTGCTATCTCTGATGGTAGAGTCAAACTTATCCCTCCCAAGCCAGAGATTCAAAGACCTCTTGTCAAGCCTCGTCGATATGTTGTTCCTGTTTCTATTTCTGAAGCTTCTTCCTCTAGAAGGACTGTTATGTCTCCTATTGAAGAAGTATTTCATACCGACCCTGTTTTGGACTCTAATGAATTGTATATACCTGAGTCTAAACCATTCCTTGCTGTAAATAAAATGCATCGTATTTCTCATGTTCCTTTTGCTCCTGTTGAAGAATGGCAATATGCCAATCGTCGTTTTGTGAAAGGTGTAAAATGGCCTCCGAAGACAAAATTTTGCACCACCTCTTTAATGTCTAAACAGCCAACCACTAGAGCTGATTGTGCCCCTTTAATAGAGCATAATGCCACCAATACCAATGACTTAGATCAGATCTATCAGATAGGTAAATATCTTAATAACTGGTGTGCACATGCCGAAGATGTTCTTGATGATCTTGGCTCTCAGTCTGAACAAATTCTTGCTAATCTCAAGCTTCTCCAAGATGAACAACAAGAAGAAAGGCAGAGAAGAGAAGCCAAAGATAGAAAGAAGAAAGAAAGAAAAAGAAGAGAATCTAAAGCTCCTACATTTTCTATTTCTATGGATACTCCCAACTATTGGGATATTGATGAAAAACAAGAAGAAAGTGGTGTTGAATCTAGTGTCCAAGCCTCTGAAAAGAAACTAGAACCAGCTAAATCATTACATTTTCAGAAGCCCAAAAGTGAGATAGCCACTTTGGAAAATGCTGCCACTAAGTTTCCTTCTTTCAGTTTACCTTCTTTACAGAAAGCACATGTTTTTAGAGAGGTTCCCAAATACCCACGGGTTGAAGAAGACTTGTTTGCTACTAATTCTAGTGGATATGTTTTAGATCTAGATAAATATAAAAATCCAGCTGAATCCATTAGAGTTTGGATTGGTGCCCTCTATCAAATGCAAGTTGTCTCTAGACTTGACAATATTTCTATTTTTGCCTTAGCCGAAAAAAGGATGGCCGGAATTGTCTATGATTGGTGGATGGGGCCATCATACGAAGAAAGGATGAATGTAGATGTTGCAGGATTAGCTACATTAGAACTGATACTCAAAACCCAATTTGTTCCTGAACCAACAGATGAGAAAAAACAAATCATTATAGATTTGGCACGTATGGAATTGAAAGATGTCAAATTTTTAGAACAGTTTGGCACTGATTATATGGCCAAAATTTATAAGGCCAATCTGACTAATGATTCTACCCAAAAGATTTCATTTTTATCTAAGATGCCTGGTAATCTAGGAGATTTAATTATGAAATATCTTGAAGTCCAAGGAAATAAAATTGATCAAACTAATTGGATAGATCTTTTATTTAGATGTCAGGAAAAAGTTAAATATCTCTGTTGGCAGAAAAATGCTCAAAACTTTTCTCCTGGTCTAGATGTTTGTCGTTCTGTTTTTCCATGGACTCCATTTAAGAAACAAAAATCCAAAAAGTATGGCAAATACAAACCGAAAAGAGTAGCCAATCCCAGAAGGCCTTTCCGCAAGTTTAAATATCTGAAAAAGCGCCGGCAACCAAAGAAAGACAATGCATGTTTCATCTGTAAGCTATAAGGTCATTTTTCTCACAAGTGTCCTAAGAGTTCCTCTAACAAGTTAAAAGCTTGTTTTGAAATTGATGATTTTGTTGATCATTGGTCTATTGTTGATTCACAAGATGAAGTATCAGATGTATATATTCTGACTGATGCTTCTTTGTCAGACTCTGAATCTATTCCTGAAACTTGTCAGAAGATGAACCGATGTGTTGATTCAGATTGTGATTAAGACACTGAATTGCATTTCAGTGATGAATATAGCTCAGATGAATATACTGATGAAACATCTGAAGACATTTTAGATGATGCTGTCTCTATTGCTCCTTCTATATCTTCTGATATTGGTTCAAAGAATTCAAATCCCGTTTTCCATTCCTTGCCTCCACAATTCACTCTGAATTATTTTTTCCCATATCCTAAGACAGTTTCTCAATCTTCATCTTTGCCTACTTCAACCTCTGTTAATACTGCCGAAAGTTCTTTTCTTAAAAAGATTGTTAAGACTAACAATCTTCTGTATATACTTGTTGAAGTTCAAGTTAAAGGAGCTTGGATTAATGTCGATGCTTTCATAGATACCGGTGGTTCTAATAATCTAGCTCGCCCTTCCTTGTTCAAAGGTTTATGGAAACCTTTACAGAACATTCTTGTCTCCGAGACAATTGGCAGATCAGTTAATCTCACCCATTATGTCGATAATGTTTCTTTAAGAATTGGGGGGAGTATTGTCAAGTTTTCTGCTGTGCAACATTATGATACTTCTGAAAGTTTGTTTCTTGGCATGCCTTTTATTAATTCAGTATTACCAGTGACTATTAGTGAAGATAAATTTATCTTCAACATAAAGAAAAAGGCAATTGCAGCCCCAAGACTCACTTTGGCTAATTCTGAAGCACGAAAAGAAAATAGCCAAAAGAAATCAGGTACTAGAAGAAGACCTTTGAATGACTCTAATAATTGGCAAGAAGTGTTGCAGATTTATGAAGACAGGAGTCAGAATAAAACCAAGCAGAAAGCTAACAGAAATCCTGATTGGTCGCCAGAATAGATGACTATTTTTTATGAACTGCTAAAAAATTGTTCAGAGAATCCACAAGCATTTTGGAGTATAGCGAGTCCTCAGCAAGAGATTGAAACTCTTCATGACAATGGGGTTAAAGGTAAGCTTATACCCTGTACTCCAAATGATGAAAAAGAAATTAGAAAGCAGATTTAAGAACTTCTGAATCTTCAATTTATCGAACCAAGTAATTCTCACTACACATGTTCTGCTTTCCTGGTAAGAAATCATTCTGAAATCATAAGAGGAAAAGCTAGAATGGTGATAAATTATAAACCATTGAATGCTATCACCAAGAGCTTCAATTATCCTTTACCTTGCCAGGAAACTATTATGCAAAAGATTCAGTACAGCAAAATCTTCAGCAAGTTTGACATGAAATCTGGTTACTACCAGATACAAATTAAAGAAGAAGATCGGCATAAAACTGCTTTCACTTGTCCTGCGGGATTCTTCCAGTGGAAAGTTGTTCCCTTTGGTTTGAAGAATGCTCCTGCATTCTTTCAAAGACGTATGGATTTTATTTTTGGAAAGTATGATTTTATTGTTGTATATATAGATGATATTTTGATCCATAGTCCCAATCTTGAAACTCATATGCAGCATCTGCAGATTTTTCTTAATGAAGCTCGAAAGCAAGACATAGTGCTTTCCGAAAAGAAAATGGTTCTGTTTCAAGATAGTATTGATTTTCTTGGTATTCATATTCTTAATGGAAAAATCCAAATGCAGCCTCATGTTCTGACAAAACTCTCTGAGTTTCCGGATGAGCTTCCAGATACCAAGATGATTCAAAGACTTTTAGGTGTGTTGAATTATGTACATAAATATATTCCCAGGTTGTCAGAGAAGACTACTCCAATTAGACAACACTTGAATTTTGGATGGTCACCAGAAGCAACTGAAGCAGTCAAAATACTAAAAGAAGAATGCCAGCATCTCCCAGAGCTAAAACCTCCAGGTAATGGATTTTTAATCCTCCAAACTGATGCCTCTGATTCTTTTTGGGCTGCCGTTCTTTTTGAAAGACATGAGGATGGAGATGAAATTTTATGTGCTTATGCATCCGGTGAATTTCAGCCTCATCAGAAAAATTATTTCATTGCTGAAAAAGAAACTCTAGCCATTTTTAATGGTATTCAGAAATTTGAGTTATATCTTGCACCTGCCAAGTTTTTGATAAGAACGGACTCCATGAATTTTAAATATTTCTTATTAGCCAAAATCTCAAAGCAACTCGCAAGAGGAAGATTATTGGCATGGCAGATCTGGTTCCAAATGTATGAATTTGAAGTTGAATGGGTCCCTGGTATTTCTAATTATTTAGTAGATTCCCTGACTAGAGATATGAATAAATCCCATAATCATTTGAGCTCTAGTCGAAGAACTGATCTATTTGTTCTCCCAGGAAAATCGGCTCAAGATGATAATTTTGAAACTTTTGTCAAAAGGTTTCAAATTCTAGATCTAGTACTTGGTGATCAGGTAGAAGAAATCAAGAAAATTGTTGGGCTAAGAATAAAAAGAAATCAATGGATTCAAAGATGCCAAGCATGGCAAACAAAAAATGTAGGTGTTTTACTGGGATTAGATGAAGAATTGGTAAAGGTATATCCTCTACCTAACATGAAAGTAAAACTCTATTTTAAAACTCTTGATGATTACTGGTCGAAACAATATACAAATGATATGATCAAAGTTTTGACAACTTTGAATTATTATCATATTATTGGTGGTGTGGATTTTTCCTTTGCTATCTACACCTCTGCTAAAATGTTGGATCTAGATGAAATTAATATGTGTGAGAAGGGTTGAGAGATTTTTAAAGTCTCTAAGAATTCTAGATCTCTTTGAAAAGCTCGAAGCAGCATTTCTTCAAAGAATTGATGAAAATTTTGAAAGTACAGATTCATTTTCCCAGTATGAATTGTTTGAGCCTTTTACTGATTGGGAAATCAAAGATGGTCTCTGCAAAAAAAAGCCCCAGAT